>VUQK01005254.1:2772-29583 GCA_015106715.1 Bujurquina vittata | reverse complement strand
ATAGAAAAAAATGATAGAGCAAAACTCAGAGGAGAAAAGAGGCAGGGAGAAAGAAGAAAAGGAACAGGTGATGGGAACAGTAAAAAAAAAAAAAAAAAAAAAAAAAAAAAAAAAAGAAAAAAAAAAAAAAGACAGAGAGAGCGCGAGAAGAAAAAGGAAGGCTGGGCAAACAGAGGTGTAAACGAGTGCATAAAGGACTTAAGGAAGAGAAGTGAGAACGTTCCAGCCCTAAGCAAACAAGCAACTGCTGCGAAGCAAACAAATCGCAGTGTGACACACTGGAGGTCTTCAGACCTAAATCAGCATGCTAGAGTCATTGATCCTGTTACTGCATGGATGGCAACCCTCAATTTCACTCATCTATAGCCCTTTATGGGGAAGCAGTGAGTATGAAGCCATTTGCTGTGTGGACCAACAGACTGAAGAATCTGTAAACCACAAATATGGTTTTGATTTCATAACACTCATGCAAACACTTGATCGGACATCATCGACTCAGAGCTGCAGAGTGAAAATAAGCTTGTTTGGTAATGACAGCAGAAGTTACAGTTTGATTTCCCTCAGGCTTCAGCAAAACCCCACCGATGTGTGTATTCTGACAATCTGTGCCAAACTAGGACCTGCATTCATCTTACTATAGAAGAGACACACACACACACACACACACACACACACACAAAGAGAGCAAATGGTTTTATTAGCGCAACGCAATAGTATGAACATGCAATAATTGGAGAGAGGCCGGAGATGAAAAGGAGGAAGGAACTGTCCTCGAACTCACAGCCAGTCCATGAGGAAATTTATGAAAGTTGGCATTTTCCTCTAAAACGCAATCATGATGCTGACAGGCCGGCTGCAGCAGTAACAAAGGCTGAATGAGGCAAACACTATTTGGTGTTAAGGTCACATAATTATAAAGTAAAAGAAAAAATTCCACAAATGAGTGACTTCACAAAAAAAGAGATAAAAATTTATCCAAGTGGCTTAAAAATGTATCAGTTTTATTTCATAAAAAACCTCAATTTCTATATGCTGTATCACAACTGTATGAAGGGGCTACTGCAGCGTGTGACATTTTAAAGAAAGGCATTTCACAGGACATTCTTTGCGCTAACTGCCTGCAGACAAGTTTACACATGCCTTTGCCTTCTACATGCCACAGACGAAGGCCTCACGTTTTTCTACATGGTATCATTAAATGACAGCATTTCTCCTTCGGGTTTGCATGTGCCAAAAAATATGAAGTATTTATCTGAATTTACTAACATGAACTGCCACTCCTGACACTTTTTGCCCCATATTTTGTGCAGTAAGTGCACTCGATTACATACTATATTGTGGTAGATGATGGTAAATGCTAACATAACTATAAAGCCAGATGTAAGTGAGCATATATTTACTGGTAGTTGTTTGCAGGCTTGATTATCAAGGGCAAAGTAACCATTTGCAAACACACAGGGCAGCTTGAGTAATGAGCAAACAGTAGCTAGCTTATTCCCAAACAGTGGCAGTATGCTGCCCACATGTCTAAATTTAAACTTGCGCAAATACTCAAACACGAATGTACAAAGACTCATAAAGTACACCCACTGTGGCACAAAACATTCCCAAACACAGCAATAGCAGAACTTGCTGAATAAACTCAATACATACATTTTATCTTCAGCTTGTAATCAGTTAAGACTAGTATCCAACACTGTTGAGTCTCTACACACACTTTTAACTGCAGCTCATAAACTAATTTAGGTCAAAACCCACTCATGAATAGATTGTAATGTAGTGTTTCCACAGACAGTTTCAAGTAGCCCATGACCGATTGTCATTCCACAGTTACACAATGGAACATGAAGGACAATTAAAGCTCTGCATAAACAACAGCGTCAGGTCACTACAATAATCAGGGTTCCACTGGGGTGCCTTGGAAAAGAGAAAAGCTCTCAAGAGCACTGCCATGACCCCATTTTTCTTCTCTATCCGTCATTCACATCTGAGAGGCGGGTTTAAGGCCGTGTCTTCACCCACAGACGAGAGACAGAAAAGACAAATAAATTCAGGCCTGCAAATCAATGAAAACATTCTAATTGTCCATCAGTCTGTAAAAGTTTTTTCATTCATTAATCCTTTTTGGAGCTGCAGCTATTTTTCTGACTACTCATAAGACTTCTGCCAATTCTCTGACAGGCCTGTTCATAAGTTTTAAACTTTGGATGACCTCTCCTGCATCAATAACTTCAATATAAGTCGTCCAACGAACAGTTAAAAACATTTAATATGTGAAATAGTGAGGACAACTTGTCAGTCAACTCTCCAGTTATACATCAGGATGTTTAACATTATTTTGTTAAACAGTTAAAGTTAAAGTTGAGAGTCTGCACTAAAAATTTGACTTTATTGTTTTACTTCAAAGGGCATTTTCCAAAAAATGTGTCCTTACCCAAACTCTATGGACCTGACTCTGTGTGGACTACAGGTTTTATCAGAGAGTAGTGTCATCAATTCAGATTTGAACCAAATGTGAAATATGGTCCGAATGGCTTCATTATCTTATTTGACATTTGTGTGGTTTAATATTAATTCAAACTAAAGCAAAAAATATTTTTCATGAGGTCACATTGACCTTCCTCTTTGACTACCAACATTTGTGCCTATACGTTTAACACGAGATGACCCATGTGTGGACGTGGATGAACTCCAAGGCTTTGCCACACACTATGGAGAAAAAAAAGGAGCGAAAACCGATTTTAGCCATAAATACCATACATTCCCGTTTCTAACCGCTTGTCAACAACTTTGGCAGAATGACTTCGAAACACTGAATGACAAAGTGAGCTTTCAAATATCAGTGACCAGGTATACTTGCGCAACCTGGCAGTTTGTACAAGCAAACACTGGGATGCTTGTGAAAGCGTTCCCCTGAAAAAAAGAAAAAAAAAAGGTGGTCTCAGAAACGGCAATGGCAAAGATTCTGGACACACTTGCTCGTGTGTTTCGTTGTATGAATAAGAACGTGACCTTGTGAGCATATCTTTGTGTGCGCATGTGAGAGCATGCATGCATGCATTACGGGCGCACACACACATGGTGTGTTTAAGTGCTTATGTGTGTTGACTGCTGGCTTACTGAAAACAGCTGGACCTGTGTCCTCAGGGACAGGCAGTGCATGTTGTAACTGGATGACATCATCACTGTGTTGCATAAAAGGCTTGTGTAGCAGTGATGACCAGTGTGTGGGTTACTAACACTTTCACCCACACTGTGGCCCAACAGCTCTCCTGTTCTTCTGGCTTAAACTAATCATACAAACTTTTTATTGTAATGACTCAACTCAGTGTAGGTGACTTATGAATTAATTATTTACATGGAATGCTTTAAGAATACTCTTTGTGCACATGGAAGGAAATAATATGAAAACAGAAATATGAACTTACATTAAATGCTTACAGCTGTAAACTGATACAAAGATAAAAATAATAAAATAATAAAGAGATTAGATCTCTGCAGTGCAGATACTGAAACAGACAGCGGACGCTTTGGTTAAAATCTTCAAACTAATCAGCTGATCTCTTCTGACAAAGATTAGCCATTGTTTGACAGCTCAGCAGACCCACCCTTGATCCAGGTCTCTGATACTTTACTGTTGATGGTAAGTATCTGATTTAGATTAAGTACGTTCATATTCCAGGAAGGGAAGGCACAATGGAAAGGGAGAGGCACAAGACTGCGCACAGCAGAAATTGCAAACACACGTGTCCCCGCATTGAGTCAGACCTCTGTGAACACCAGTACTCCGATCCAACGCCAGAATTATTTATTCAAAAATAATGAATACCACCATTCATGCACTTGAACAAAGTTTACATCAAATACAAATTCATAATAATGCAAATTAGAACACTGTAGCAATCTCTGAAACAGCTGCTGTGCCTTTCACACACCCCTGTGGGGCACCTTAGGGAGTTCTTTCTGCTGGGATATCATTGCAAATTGTGTATAGGTAGTTAAGGGAGGAGGAAGTAAAATTTGTCTGCCTCTGGTGGCCCCCTAACAGCCTGGGGCCCAAAGCAGTTGTCTGGCATGTCTATTGATAGGCAGCTGGTATAACTGAATAATGAAAAATAACTGCCGGGATCCACACCCTTCATCCAGATCCTTTGCTGTTGTTCTGTTTCTCCACCAAGTTTCTTAGTTTGTGCACAATCGTGCTAACAGACAAACAAATAGTCAAAAAAAAAAAATCTCCCTTGTCAGATGTGACAAAGGCAAACTTCAGACAGTTACAGTACTAACTTGCAGAATACTGAGTCAAATCTCTGAAGGCAGCCAGTGTTTGCTCTTTTGTCAGCTGCAACAAAGAAAGACACTATGGACTCAATATGTTTCATCACTTATTCTTCTGTTGTCTCTAATTAATAGAGGAGGCTGTGATGGGATTTTTCATAGCTGCATCTGGGCTGAATGCACATTATTTCTGCTAGGATTTGGGGGGGACAGCCTCATTGCTGAGCTGATTGATAAATTAATGACTTTTTCCCCAGAAAGAGAAATTCCATTGTAACTGCACAAACCAGAACAGCCCAGCTCATTAAAGTGCCCAATAGAGGAGATCACTTGATAAAGATTACAGTTTGGGAAGGAAAGACGAGAACATTTTCTTTGTAACAGAAGCTGTCTGGTCAATTTGGACCCACAACAAAGGGCAACAGTCTCTGCATGACAGAGGAGATAAAGAAAATGATGATGCTATCTGTCCCAAGTGTGTCTTGTAGAAAATTGAAAACGGAAGAGGTGTGTGTGTGTGTGTGTGTGTGTGTGTGTGTGTGTGTGTGTGTGTGTGTGTGTGTGTGTGCGTGTGTGCGTGTGTGCGTGTGGTTCAGTTTGTTTCTTACCTCTGCAGTGAGGCCCTTCATCCCAGCCATCAGTGCAATCAGGAACTCCATCACAAAATCTGCTTGCATGGAGACACACTTCCACATCCAGGCACGGATATTTATTGACAGGACACTGGTTCACCTTGCTGTGTGCACCTGGAAAACACACAAGACATTTCTAAGGAAAACACAGAAGTATAAGGTACTAAAGGTAATATTTAGAGACAGTCAAACTCAAACAAAGCTTAGAGTACATGCTCCTTAAGTTAAAAGAGAACATCATAAATTCAAAACTGAGCTTAGTGAGGTTCATAAAATTATTAAAAAGATGAGATTCTGCAGCTAGTGGCAATCCCATATCTTCACAGTCTGGGACCAAACTCTATCCACTAAGATTGGAACGCTCACCCCCACAGAGCAGGCTTTTTCAGACTACCTCCAGAATTTGGGAGTGGAGAGGATGGAATGGCCTGCTTGCAGTCGTGACCTCAACCCCGTTGAACACTTGTGGGATCAGCTTAGGCATGCTGTTTGTGACCAATATTGGCTGACTTTTGCAGAATGGGATGCCATCCCACAGCAATGTGTGACCAAGCTGGTGAGCAGCATGAGGAAGAGGTGCCAGGCTGTTGTGGCTGTATATGGTTCTTCCACATGCTGCTGAGGCCCCCATTTGTTAAATGAATAAATTGTTAAATTGCCAACATGTGTTGTTTCTTCAGACTTCAATCTTCCAATCCAATAAATGACACCAAACAAGAGTCGATGGCAGAATAATCTCCCATTGGCAGATAAGATTTTTCAGGGGCACAACCCACATCCTCCACTCTGCTGCTCAACCTACAAATGCATTTTCCTTACAAATGTGGCCGCTTGCAAGTGGAAATTCACAGGCTTTCCAACAGTATATTTATTGCCCAGAAGTATTGTTACAACCACAAAATAATCAACCAAACACAAATTTCCTTACTTTTTGTGTTAAGTTTAGAAGCTTTCTGCTGCTCCCTTATTCACATGGGGTCGCCACAGCAGGTAGCTCTGCATTATTCATCTGGCTGAGATTTTATGCTGGAGGCCTTCCTGACACAACCCCAAAGGAATTTGTGTCTAGGGATGAGAATTGATACCGTTTTCTTGATACCAATACCATTATCAAATCTGCTTATCAATCCAATTCCCTTCTTGACCCAGTTTTATGAGGAAACATGTATACCTACAGATTTCCAGTGTCAGTACAACTGCTTTAGTGTTGAAATATCAAAAACAGGCTACTGCCTAATGCTAAATGTAGCATCAGTCTCTCAGTCAACATCTAAAAATGGACATTATGGCAACACTAGACATACATGTATGACATTGTTGATTTGCAATAAGTGCGCATTGCCAGCACCTGCAGGCACTGATAAAGGAATTGAAAAGTTCGGAATTATTCGATTCCGATGCCATGGAAAACTTAGAACTGGTTCTCAAGTAGCACCAGTTTTCAACTCCTATCCCTATTTGTGTCTCCTTCCGGGATCAAACCAGGGTTCTTTTACTTTTTAGGCAAATGTGTAAACTACTACATTACAGAACCATAATAATAGAACAATGTTTACTAAAACTAAACTAAACTGGGGGTTTTATATACTAATAATAGAGTAATGTAGTAATAAAGTATATAAAGACCCAAATAGTTTTAAAACAGCATCACCAATGTTTGGTGTGTTAGAGCAGAATTCAGAAAAAAAGTGTGGAGCTGTGCTCTCTTTAAGCAAACTCAGACTAAATAGAGGGCTTAAATTAAAATGCTTGAGATAAGGCTAACATTAATAAACATTTGCAGATAAAAGCACTTAATCTTTTATGGCTCACATTAGTAACTATGAGTAACTCTGCAAGTTCCAGTTATTTTAGGTCACCTCTATTATCAAAGAATAAAACATTAAATTTAGTTTTATAAAAAGGACCTAAGCTTAATTTGCTGCCTCTCTTTTGAAGCCATAATTATTTTGTTTTGCTTTTAGATTGAATGCAGTAGGCAACAAGAAACACGGTATCTTCAATCTGGTGCATGATTTTTTTTAACGCAAATTTGAAACCAAATATTTCCTGCTTGTGTTAGAGACATATAGTACATGCACACTTGTAGTTACCTTTAATGTGGCCACATGTCAAAAGAGCATTGTGAAATACGGTCTGCACACAAGATCACTCTGCAGACACTGAAGGAAATAATTTTTTCATAATTGCAAAAACACTCAAAGAAATACTGGATCTTAACAGGTGCTGAAGGCAAAGGCCGTGATGTCCTCTAGCCTAGAAAATGCTGAGTTGATTTTTTTTTTTTTTTTAAACAGATGAAAACATACAGTAGAGGCAGCCTCTCTCTTCCCTCACTCTCTCTCTAGCTTTCTTCTCAGCCCACACTGCAGAACAAACAGTTTGCCTTGGCTTTTTTTCTTCTTCTTCTTCCTCCTCCACCTCTCTCTCTCTCTCTTTCTCTCCAACATCTGCTGACCCATTTTAGAAAAACACTTGAAGCAGAAAAAATAAAGTTCACCTCCTTCACAGGAAACGATCTGCAGAGTTCTGCAGAATACATGTTGTGCTGGGATACACTTTCAGAAGACGGTATCTGAATATGCACAAAGCCTGAGCTGTAAACCTGCTTCAGATGTCTCTTTCAGAACTTCCCATACACAACATTTCAGTTCTCTGAATATTAAGCAGCTGCTGCAGCCAAAACGGAATTTATTTGACCCCAGTTGCAGCTTTTTTGATTGTAAAACCAGCATAGAAAATGTTAGGAAATGAAAATACAGTTTTTTTAAGTCTTGGTATGATGCAAAGTGTGTTAAATCACATCTCTCTCAATGTCTAAGACAAGCAATACCATTTTATTAATCAACGAATGTATATTCAAGTAAAAACATACATGAGGGAGATGCACATATGCTTGCATGTTGGCATTCCCTTATGAAAACCACAAGCATTCCTTCTGATGCTCCACGATCCATCCAAGAGAGATTAGTAACCACACAGTGAACATCAAATCTAACTCCGTTAAACAAGTGCCTTAAAGTGACATGAGCCTCCATAATGATCCCACAACAGCAGTCTGTGTGGAAAATGTGCCACATTCAAACTGAGAATTAGCTTCTAATACATCTGGCTTAGGGAGGAGAGTAGCTCTCCCATATGAGGGATGCTAGCATATTAGCAGCCCTCCTACAGCCTTGGCCTCTAAGCCAGGCTGATTTACATTCAATACACTGCCAACATGGGGATTTTTACATAAACGGCAGTACCAGGAATAATCTGCCATGTATACTGGAAAAGAACCCCCTGCCAAGGATTTAGCATTTGTCAACAGTTCTCGGGGGAGTATAAAAGACAAGTCGGAGTGCAAGACATCTGAATTATACCAACAGCAGAAACACGTGTCTTTGCAACTATGTGTCGTGGGAGCTCATTTCACTAATAAAACTAAACCAGGAACCAGATTTCAATGCTCTGCAGCCACCAAGACTGAAAAGACAACTAATCAATCTCTACTTTCCATCACACCCACAACAAGCTCTTCTCCTACACACACATTTCTACTTCCACAGGCAGGGCAGCAAGCAGAATAACTTTTTAGAAATACACTAACAACTGCCAACAATCAAATAGACAGAATTGTTTGTGTTCTACAACACAGTAATACTTTGGCAGGAGCTGAATAAGGACCAGCAGCAGAAAGCTAAATAGAAAGGACAATATGGGGGATTAAATAACTTTGGTACAATAGATATGAACCCTGCGCTGGCTGCTCCAGTTCGGGAAATTGTTGGCAGTGTATTACAATGCTTACACTGGCAGCAGCCATATTCTGCATCATCATCGTCAGTGTAAGCAAAGCGGTACAGCACAACTTCCCCACAGTCATGTACAATATACACATGACTAGATTTTAATACCGTTTGTAACCAGGATTTGTTTGGGTGTTGCAGGTAAAATACATCTCATTAGTGGGCTTTTTTAATATTATGTGGATATGTTTTCTGTAGCTGCTGAGTTCTTTAAGACAGACAACATAGGGTGGAGTCTTTCACCAAGTTTCTAGCTGTTTGCTTTTGCCATTTAACCATGGCTGAACCATTTCTTCTTCTACTAAATAACCCAGCCTGTTAAAACTAGGTCCATTTTGTCTGTATAATACCAATATATAAATATTCTTTTCTACATACAAAAAGGGGTATTTGGAGAGATTCCGGTTTGACGTACTTCATAGCGCTAACGCAGTAACACAGTGGCCTACACAGTGCTTTTAGTGACTAATTCTATCTACTGTTCAGTTTGAATGGTTTCTAATCTCAAATCTGGTTTCCCAGGCATGATTAATTTTTAGTGGCCTTCTGAAACTGATTACGCTCACTGGTTCTCACAGATGGTTTTGACTCTGCATTGTCTTAAAATAAAATTGCTATGATAATAATAATGACGAAAATAAAATACAATTTATAACACGTTAACAGATAAGTACTGCATGACAGGAGCAAACCAAACGCTGGAGACGGCTTCGAAACCGAAGCCCAGAACGGCAAAGATGTCAAACGCCATGGCCTTTCATTTGCACCCAGATTTTGGAGATTTATGTGGCGTCAGTGAGACGCCACATAAATCAGTAAGAAAGTAAATAAGTCAGCAGTACCTTTTCTGAGCGGGGGGATCATTAAATCTACTGTTGTTTGTACAGTGTGAGAAATAATTATTCAATCTCCTGCTGAATTGCTTATGTAGTAAGTTTGCTCCCTTCCAAAGGAAAGAACAGTCTTTAAGTTTTATTTTCCTTGAAGATTCATTCTAATGACGAGAGAAATAATATCAAATCAATAATACGGAAAAAGCACATAACATAAAAGTTATGAATTGATTTGCATGTCACTGAGTGAAATAATATTTGATCCCCAAGCAAAACGAGCCCAGTGAAAAGCTCTTTCTTGTTATTGGTCACCAGGTTTGCACACATTTCAGGAGGGATTGGCCCACACATCTTTACAGAAACTCTATAAACCCTTCACGTTCAGAATTGAGGTCTGGAAGCTCGCTAGTCCACTCCATGATCACAACATGCTTCTTCTCTAGCCACTCCTTTGTTGCCTTGGCTTTTGGTCATTGTCAAGCTGAAAGACCCATCTTCAGTGTTCTGGTAAAAGGAAGGACGTTGCCGTGCAACATTCTGCGGCACATGGCCCCATCCACTAGACCGTCATCGTGGTGGAGTACTCCTGTACACTTAGCAGATAAACAGGGCCAAAGCATAATGTTTCCACCTCTGTGCCTGACTGTGTGGATGGTATTCTTTGGGTCATACTCAGCAATTGTCTTCCTCTAAGCATGCCAAAGAGCTTTAGATGTTCACTTGCAAATTTGTAGACGCTGCTAGA
The DNA here is from genome assembly GCA_015106715.1 of Bujurquina vittata. NCBI lineage: Eukaryota > Metazoa > Chordata > Actinopteri > Cichliformes > Cichlidae > Bujurquina > Bujurquina vittata. The sequence continues at coordinate 19,304 of VUQK01005254.1, read as the reverse complement.
TTTCAATCAATTATGTTGTAGCGTGTTACCAATGGTCTTCTTGGTGACTATAGTCTCAACTGCCTTCAGATTATTAAACTGGCTGGGTTGTAGGGGATCAAACACTTATTTCAGTCAGTGACATGCATATTAATTTATAACTTTTATATTGTGTGTTTTTTTCTAGATTTTTGGCTGATATTCTGTCTCTCTCTTGACCCCAGGGGTCAAATGCAAGATATCTCACATCGTAATTTAGTTGCCACTCTCCACAGCAGTAATTTTTACTATTATGCAGATCACAAAGTGTCATCTCATCATTACTAAGTCACCTCACTCTGAGATTGCACAGATTCTAGAGGGAGCTTGTCAGGTTTGAAGTCAAGGCACTGCAGGTGAGGAACATAATATTTCAGCATGGCAGAGCGCAGACAGAAAAAGGGGGAAATTACAACTCTCACACCTATTAGAGGGCAGAGTGAGGAATATTACAATACTGCACTAAACAATGTGATCATTTAATAGTGACACAAGCATTACCTCGCCCTGTCCTATGGGATCTTAATTGCTAACTGTACTGCATGACCTACCTCTCTCAGTCCTTATGGATCCCATATAAAAGAAGTCATCTCTGGGATTCATCGTGATTAAAACAAACTATGAGTCACATGTGCCTTTGTGCAATGACAATATTACACTTTTCCCCTGAGCACATTGCAGACTTTTAGGTAATGCATCACTCCACTGTGTCACCTTCAAAAAGAACTGCAGCTCTCTCTTACATGTGGTGGGTTCCATTAAGGTTTTACTGATGGACACCAGTGAAAGACGGTCTTTTCTAATGTACACTTCCCTCCTACACCTCAGGCTTTAGATCCAACCATCCCCCATCCTCAGTCCCCGTAGTTATGCAATTACCTTAAATTTAGATCCCCTGTCGATCTTTTGTTCTGAGCATAAAAGCCCGCGTTTCTTCCTGCTCTTTGGGTTCTATAGCAGCCCCTGACTGACTCCCATAAAGTCTGCTGTCAGCTCAAATTAATATGTTGTGTAGGGAGACAGGCAGGCCTGCCCACTGAAGGAATATCCCCACTCTGGAGTTACACTTTGCAGCAGTATACAAAAAAAAAAGCACATGGTTATGGCAAACCCTACTGAGGAGAACCCCACTGGAAGAGGACTGGCGTGCTAGTCCTCCCCTAACAATAATGTAATCTCTCTGCCATTGACGGTATGATGCAATCAAGTTTCTGACAAGGATCTTGTGCAAGTGACCCAAAATTTAGTGTTTGAGTACCACACATATAGGTTTAAAGGTGGCTGCCAAAAGCTTAGCAACTGTAAAATGTAATTAAGTATCAAAACATATTTAGTAAAAACAGCACGCTTCTGCAATGGGTTCCAAAGAATTGTCACTCAAAAGGAATACGGGTTTTGCTTCAGTGTCACTGTGTTGTTGGACAAAGTTCATTTATCCACTTCAAGCTAAAACACTCGTAGAGGGGCAGGAGCCCATCCCACCTGTCGTAGGGCAGGAGGGAGGGTAGACCCTGTCCAGGTCGCCAGCCTGTCACAGGGCCAACACAGAGAGAAACAACCATTCACATGCACATTCACACCAATTAACCTAACCCCACTAAGTGGATGTCTCTGGACTGTGAGAGGACGCCAGAGTACCCAGAGAGAACCCACGCAAACACAGGGAGAACATGCAAACGGCACACAGAAAGGCCCTGGCCAAATGGTGGATTTCAATCCAGGACCTTCTTTCTGTGAGACAAATAATAATATTATTATATTATAATAATAATAATAATAACAATAATAATAATGTCATCTTTCAAGCTCGTGTGGATTATTACTTCAGTCTGAACTCTTTCATTGGAACAGCAATACAAATCTATCACATCTGTGTACCTGCTTGTTTACCAGATGTGTTGCCATAATTGACAGAGTAATTTCACTCAGACCATTACTACATAAAAAATGTTGTAAAAAGAAAAAAAAAAGATTTACCAAAAGTAAGTGGCATACAAAGAGACCGCAAAGATTAATCTCTGCAAGCAAACAACTTGGTAGGAACCATAAGGAATAGGGAACAGAGATGAATCTACTTCATCCACCTGACAGAGAGGAAGGCAAATAGACACAGGACAAAGAAAAAGATGTTGGGAAGGAGACAGGGTGTGGCGGAGACAGCAGAGAAAGGGAAGTGGTGCCTGCGTGGCGTGAGAAAGCCCTGCGTTCATGGTCTTTTGATAGGCTGGTGAAGCTGAGGAGGGCTCAGGGGTACAGACCAGAGGGATTTACAGGGCTTTTCTCCTTCCTCTGTGGAAGCAGTGTGTCATCCACTGCCACTACAGACCTTCTTGCCCCTGCCTAGTGCCCCCTGTGACTACAGCTACATGACTGATTACAGGCTATGAAAGGATCGCCTCCCAACCCCCAAACGCTACTGTAAAAGGCCGTTTCAACAGAAAGAGGATCAGAGCCTTAAAAAGCCATTTGCATTTTCCTTCTCAGCCTAAATGCTAATCTGCTCATTTTCTCCGATACAAAGGCTTTTTCTGTAGGAATAGCTCCTTCTTCCCATGACTCCATGCCTCCATCCCATCCCACCATGACGGCAGTTGCCTCTACATGGTTGTCCTGGAGAGGCTGCTGATGCATGACAGACTGGGTGAAGCAAGGAACGAGGCGGAGCATCCAGAGAGGGGACGAGGGCAAAAGATGGACAGATAACCTTGTTGTGTGGCCTACAGCCGCCTCAGGCAGCTGCATGGAGATGATAGCTCAATCTTTCTATCAGACCTCCCTATTAGCTCAGCCCCGAGCCACAGCATACACTGAAATGGACTAGAGTGTTTATGGCAAGGGGGCAAAGTATAGGCTGGGAGGTACTGTCTGCCATACCATTGTGTCACTGCACCATTGCATCAAACTATTTGAAGGAATTTCCGGTGTGTTAGCGTAAACTGTCTTGTTGAAGACATCTGACATGAAATAATATGACAATAAGCTTAACACAAACATTTCATGGAAAGGAGCGAGTGTCTGGTTTTGAGGGTCCGGATTTGGCCACAGTTTCATTAAATATCTTTAGCCTCTTCAGGCAAGGGCCCCTTAGTTTCATTATGAAAGTGCATTCCAAGGCATATCCTCTCAAAATTACTTTCTAGCATCAACATGGAAAACAAATCAACGTGTGTGTCTGACTGGATCTATACACTGCATTTCCCACATCTACAAGCCAATGGAGACAGTTATAATGACAAATTCATAGTGTGAGCACAGGAAGTATCTTGATACTTGCAAGAGCTAACTACTTTGAATTATCAGTTCATTTCCCCTCTCAGAATGGGAGTTAATACCCTATGAGGAAAGAAAAGAGGTGTATCTGAATGACGGAGATGCAATTCAACCCCCTCTTTATAAATGTCCTGTGAACATTTTCATGTAAAATCGGAAGCAAAAAAAAAAAATCGTAACAGAAAATTAGGGTCAGAAAATTGCTGCATCCAATTTTCTGATGTTTCTGATTTTCCTGCATGGAAAGTGCTTCTCGTGAATGAGAAAGCACTCACATGCAAGACTTCTTTAAACATCTGTTCCCATTCTCTGGCTCAACCACAGTGAATGTGGTTCATGCAAGAATCATAATTGCATACAGACATGACATACAGACAGAAGGAGTCAGTGTTTTTTTTTTTTTAACAACAAGTGCTCCATAAGCGTTGTGACTACACAGCATTTTTGATTTTAAAAGCAGCTGTAACCAGGATGGCTTGAAAATGAGATCTATAATTGTCATGCATAAGGAAAAAAAAAGATTAGGTAGTCAGTTATTGCTGTAAAATGTCAAGAGCTCATTGAAATGCCTTCTCCATCTGTCCAAAACTAAAAAGGAAATAAAGAAGTGCCAAAAAGCTGATGCTGCACTTCTCTTGAACACCAGGAATAGTAATGAATGTCAGTGACAGGGTCAGCAACAATGCCTCAAAGGATTTACTTTATGTGTAGTACTAATTAGTTATATAAACCTTTGTAGTCTAAGAGAGTTACGTTCATGTGGAACTGTGTGAACAAGCATAAAGGTAAATTGGATGGTTAATAAGCACAGCATGACAGCAAGTTTTTATTTGCATCTCTTTATCCTACAATGCATCAGTTCAGTTCCACGTGGTTTGCTTAATTTATGCACTTAAAGGCCTGCATTGATAATAACCGAAGCACCTGACCACTGTATCTCCTCCAGATAGAGCCAGTTATCTGGCAATGTCCTACAACTACCAATAGGAGGATTTAAAAAGCAGCAGTCCTAAACGGAACACCATCATCGAAACACACAGAGTATAAACTCCAGCCCCGAGGCCACATGTCAGCAACTTCCTGAGACCTAAGCCTGTATGTAATTGAGGTGAAATGGCCTGTCTGAACTGAACTGAAGCCACGCAGTGAGGGGGAACCTTGGGAGTGAAGTCCTTGGGAGTGGATAACAGGGTCACACTGACAGACAGGAGTCTGTGCAGGCAGCCTCGTGATGGCTATCTGAGAGGGAGGTCCACACCGACCCATTTACGATGAAAACTCATGTAGTTCCATGTGTAAAAACACACACATTCATACATGAACTACCCCACCAGTATCAGCTGCCACCTCGGTCACAGTTAGCACCTCGTGCAGTGTTACTATCCTGCTACTCTGAGAGAAGCTTGTCTTTAGCTTCTCAACATAATTACAGCCTAGATGAGTGGCTGGGAAACGACAGGCAATTAGGACTCCAGACAGTATGATACTGAGGAGTACCCTTACTTCCAGAAAGGATACTTGAGGTGCTGATCAAAGATCCAAACCAGACAAAGGCACACATTTACCACCACCACCCACCCTCCCCACTCTGACAGTAAGTGAATCCATGATCACTGTAAACAAAAACAGGTGGCATCTTCAGTAGATGAAACGGCATGTGCATCAGCTAAACTGGTGTTAGCATTTTCACGAAGAAACAAGCTTCACATTGGCTGCATGCGCTGCCTGCAGTGTCACCATGTTTGATTTAGATGATGGCCAGACTGTGGGGCAATCCCTTACCAGGACAGAAGCCACAGCCAAGGAACAGATGAATAGAAAGCAAAGAAAAAAAGGAAAACGTTGGGAAGAAATGATTTTTTTTCCCAAGCGATATCCCTGTAAGTGTTCTCTGTAGACCACGTCTGCAGATAGTAATTAAGTTAAACTGTACATAATGTCGTAATTACAGTAGTGTGCACCACTCTATTTCACGTCAACATTAACACACAAAATTAGACAGTAGTTTGGAGGCATGTTGAAACAGAAGTCTAGAGAGCGGGGAGCCTTCTTCTAATTCTCTGTCATCAACATGAGTTTGAAAGTAAAAGCTAGACTGTTTTTGTAAACTTTGAAGCTGATAAAATAAAGCAGATGAACACAAGATACCACAAACTTTCAAGATAAAAACAATGCATCAACACAAAGCTTCTGCAGATTTCGGCCCTTTTACATGGATCACTCCCCCCCCCCCCCTTTTTTTTTCTTTTAAATCTAGTATTTCCATAACAGCTCAGTTGAGAGCAGCCTTGTTTACAGCCTGCTGCACAGATGATGCTTTCCAGCAGGGGAGTAACCAGGCCAATGACCTGCAAACGGTTTCATCCTATGAATGGAAAAGCCGGGATAAAAAGAAAAAGACTTTTCCATTCCTCTGAGTCAGAGGAGGATTTTAAATAACCTTTAGAGTCATAGTCCTTTAGAGTCTCCTGACTCCATCTCTGCTGGCTCTGGCCCCATTCACTCTGTAGTTTTATCTGCAACCCTCCATTCTAAACACTACTCAAATTTAATGGATGGCTCAACTAAACGACTTTGGATAAAATCACAGTCTGGCTGCCTTTCTTTGCGATACTTAAAAGGCGCCTGGCCTTTAATTTACTTATTAGACTGCAAACACATAGAGCTGTACAGACAGAACTTCTATTTACTGCAGCAACAGATATTTATTAAGGACACTTAAACAAAGCTAACGCAAGTGAAGAAGCGCCTTAACCAAAGGTGAAACGAGAGACAGAGCAGAGCCCATGGGAAGTGGGTAATTGAGCAGAACATATCTTGATGTTCTGGTGAAACCCTGCTCCCCATTTCTCCCTGCAGAAGATGAATCACACCATTGTTTGTGTCACCAAAATTACATAAGCGCTACAGAAACCTCACTCAGTTCAATTGCATAGTAGAAAAGGGCAGAAATTGAATAACTGCATCATTTTTAGAATGAATTAGGTGGACCACACAAGTGTTGTTTTTGCAAAACTCTTCTAAAAAATAGTTTTTAAAGTCCTTAACTAAACTAATAAAGAAAGAGTTACGCTGTAAGCAGTAAATTCTCATTGTAAAATGTGCTTGAATCTCTAAATATGGGTTAGTGACCGATGAAGTAGATGAGAGCATACTTTGTTTAGTCTGAATGAGAGAAGGGTTCTCTTTTCTTCTTTCTTTCATTCTTTCTGTTCTGCAGGAAAGGAAGACGAGACTACCGGCTAATTTTAGCTTTTTCCACTTCAACACTTTGAAGTGTAGGAGACCACAGCACCGTATTCCTAGTAGTGCCTTACTACTCAACTGTATTATATCCACAATAACAAGTACCCTTAACAGTGCGAGTCGCCGGCTTGCCTTTGCGTGCCAGTATACAGTGAGAAGGTTAGTGGTATGAGAGATGGAAGGTGTGGCACCGTAATATTACCATTAGTGTCTGCATATAAACAGAAGGAAGGCTTTTACCAGGAAGATTTTATGGATGGAGAGGCTGACAGATGTGAGTGGTTGGGACAAGAGTCTTTGGGACAGAGGCCGCAGAGTCCAGACAAGAGCAGACACATCCCTGAACATTCAGACTAAACACGGCCACATAAGAAGAGCCATAATTCAGCCGAGCAGCATTCTTCGCAGAAAAGGAAAACCTGCCTTCGTATTCAGTCCTAAATTAAACCGTCTGAACACGGTGCTGTTGTGTCTTCAAAGCCATTTCAGGGTAGTCATTTTGATGTCTTCCATTATGTGCAGCAAATATACTGTGATGTCATGAGCTATTAAAAAAATGACCTGTTTTTTTTTTAAGATTCATTATTTTGATTAAAGCAAATTATCTCAAGAGCCAAAGCAGAGTAACACCAGTAATATGACTGTTAAGAACACACATCTTCTCAGTTTTGATAGCTGGTCGTGTGGAATACTTACAGATATCTGGAGATTCGTCTGAGCCATCTGGACAGTCCTTCTCTCCATCACAGCGCCAACCTTTGGAGATACAGGTCACCTTGTCCTTACATACAAACTGCTTAGAGCTGCAAGTCTTGGGCTGCTCATCAGTTTTGGGAGCTGAAAAAAAAAAGCAGGGGAGAAAGCTGATGTGTCATAGAAAGCAATTGTGGAAATGCTTCTAAATAGCAAACATGTTTAAAAAGAAACGCAATTCTAATCCTGATAATCAGAAAAATACCAGCATTAATTTTATGGGAATCTACATGGGAATTTTCCAAATTCAAGCTACACAGACTCTGTGACATGCAAAGTGACATGAAAAAGTCAACCAAGTTACAACTGTGCTTAAAAAAAAAAGAAAAGAAAAAAAGAAAAGACTCCATTCAGAAAAAAAAACAGTGGCGCCTTGTAGTTCTTTGTTTGTTTGCCGTTTCTCCCTCTTCTTCCGCTATATAGGAAACAGCGTGCTACTATTTTTAAATTACTATTGAAGGTGTTCTTTTAAATTCTCACTATACATGCACTTTCATGTGTCGTGCCTAAGGCGTAACTGGGCATTCAATCACCGCTTGACCCATGGGACACTGCCGAATACGGCAGTCCTGGGCAGAGAGTCAGTGCAGATTGTTGAGGCATACCACACAGACTGGCCACACCACAGCAATCCTCCTGACACGTCAGCAGTCTAACATGTTTTAACTTTAAAAATAAAATTTAAAAAAATCTCAGGTCAAACAGGGCCCAACCTACAGAGAGCTGCATCAAAACTGGATTTTTCACTTATTTAAAATGTATCTTGAGTTAAATTTAACTGAATAACAAAATGAATACAATTCTCACTTCCTTTAAGTGGTATAAAGCAGTGGTAATAGTTTTGACTTCATATACCTGGTTTCTATCTCTTCACTGATTTAAGAGAAAAATAACGACTTTTCCCAGAGCTTTGAAAACATTAGGTTTAAATATATCACAATTTCAGTCTAACTCTCTTTCTTGGGCAGCACAGGTGGAACCAAATAGCAGTCAGGGAGGCCCGTGGAATACGGCAGTAATCAATAATATTAAACCAACCCACCTGAAAATTCTGTAATTACATTTCAGAAATTGGGGGGGGGGATCTGCCTCCCAAGGCTTCCTTGTTAGATACACCCCTGCTAGCAACAGACAAACATACCTGCATATGTCACTGGGGGCTCCGTTTTGGTAATTCAGCTCATTTTTCAGCATTTTAAAGTGCATTTTCAATATTATTACTGACATAATAGTTGTATGTAAGATATCAAAATTAAAATCCAGCCTGAAGTTCACGCTGAGAAAGCTGAAATTCTGTGCCAACATTTTCGCTCAGCATACAGCAGAATGAAAATAGGTTGCCAGAAATGCACAAAGGAAATGCTTTCTTTTATGTGAGTGGTCAAAAAACAAAAAACAAAAAAAACAACTCCTCATGCAATGGAAAAAAAAGGCCATTCCAGGGAGAAGGTTGTTGTTACTGTACTGTTGTGCAGCAATGCTCTGGGAAGGACAGCACCAAAGGTCTCATTGTGATTCTCTGCAGTGACTGAGCCCTAGCTCACCCTGGATGACTTGCCTCCCTATGTACTTGGCAGACAGGGAGGTGATTGGGGTGAGTGGTGGAGGGGTGTACCGCAAGAGGGCCGGGATGTGACTGAAATCACAAGAGAGCATGAAGCTAGTGTATCATTGCAATCACGTTGCTTTTGACTGTCAGAATAAAGGGTTTAGACCTTGGTCTTTTTTTCCCCATGGGACAGTGAAGTGTAAGTTTAAGTCAAAAGATAAGACTTCTGAGTGCCATGTTTTTGTAGATACAATAAGAAGCTAAAAGGTTGCAGGGATCAAACTGCACCATTCCCATTATATGAGCAACACCTGGATACTTAAGGAGATAAAGAGAGTGCTAGACTTGAAAATGCAGAGCTATATCCCCAGTTCTGTTTTTCTTTCTTTTTAAAAAAAAAAGAAAAAAAAAGGCCGGAGCAAAGCTTAAAACACACTTTCAAGTGATGCATAAGAATAAGGCTTAAATGTAGCTTTGAGACATCATATACCAGAGTCTATTAAATGTCATGAGGCTGAGAAAGAACGCAAAACCTGAGATAAGAGTGAGAAAGAGAGGTGTATAAGAATGGACAGAGACCACGAGAGACAGAGGCTAGCCATGGCCTGAGGCCAGCCTGTTAGTTTTGCTTTCTTTCAGCTTACCGATGCCCTGGTACATTCTAGATGGCGATAAACACACATTAGTTTGTGCTTATGTGTCTTCATTTAATCTACCTAACCAACCAACACCCCCAAAATAGCCACACTGCTCGAGTCTGAGCTGAAATGAATAAAAACATTGAAATCCCTTGTATTAAAGGGACTCCCTCAGATCGTGTGCGATGCAGTCGAGCTGATCCAGTTGTTGCTTGCGAGTTGACATAAAACTGGAAATAAAATGCTGTGGGATCTAATTTTACACACCAGCATGAAATGACCGCAGAGGGGAGAACCTCGGAGTCTAATTGGAGCTTGTGGCTGAGGAGGGGTTGGAGATTGAGGGGGAAGACTGGGAGCCCTTCCCTTCAGCAGCGCTTTTTGAAGGCCCACTGAAATATCTCAAACAGAGAAGTGAACTGTTAATTCAGGCTTCAAAGTCATTGTTTTTTTCCACGGCTAATGCCAATATTTTGGGGTGGGTGGGTCAAAATTAAACTTGGCTGTTAAAGTATTTGTGTTCACTTTACCTATTAAAAATATATAGATATATATACCTTTTATTTAGTCTCCTGGGATGGGCCCAACAGCAAACACCAATCCCACTGAATCAATGACTGTGCTCCACTTTCAAGCCCAGCATGCTCGCCTCCAACAGCGTTCCCTCCTGATAAAGTCATTCCAACTGAAGTATTTCCTGGCAGAGCTGAACAGCAACTTGATAAAGCTGCTGTGACTAAATGCTAGAAAATCCAACAACATAAAATATATTCCAAACACAAAACAAGAGGGAAAAAAAATCATCAAAAAAAAACCCAACTCCTCTTTCTGTTGCTTACGACTTTTGAAAAGATCAGGTATGACAACCACATCCTTCCACACTAAATATAACCTGAGAAAAGAAAAAAAAACATCCTGTGGGTATCTGTTAAAGCAAAAACTCATCTAATTAGAGAGAAACATGAGAAAAGTAACTTTCAGAGCCTAACTGGAAACCCTCAAGAGTTTTGAGCTTCATATCATTACTCAGTTTTAGCAACTTTGGAAACTCTACATGAAAAACAAGATTCCACATCTGCCGAGACATTACACCATGTGCAAAAATATTTATTGGGCTGTTATTTAAAGCATGTTTAAAAAAAAATAATCAAAAAATTAAGAAGAAAAACAACCGTCTTCCACAGAAACCAAAGTCTGATACTGTTCCTCTGTTATAGTTCAGTTCTGTTTCACTGACACTGTAATTCACTAAAAATATCTTTCAGCAGACAGAAATATACTATAAGCCTTACATGTGAATGTAAGGCTGGCAGTGAAGGTCAGTATGCTGTGAAAGTGTCTTTAATATTCCAACAGAAACAGCATTAGTGTTTATTTTCAATGAATTTAAAGCTCTTAGGGAGGTGAAGGAGAAAAGCGAGGACACTAAATGAAGGTCTTGGCGGCATTATTAGAAATCAGAGACTGTAATTCAGCTTTTTCTTTCCTCATCATCTTGTATTCTTGTCAAATCAAGATATAATTGTGAAGTCGTGTGCTATGCCATTTAACGTACCCAAAACAACACTCAAGGGTTTTCTTCTGGTTAATAAGCAATAAAACCTAAGTGCACACTGAGTAAATACCATAAAAGTAGAGAGACAGACATTCATTTCTTTAAATCATCATATTTTCATTAATAATAATTCAACTGCACATGGCTTCCTTGGTGCTCTGACTAAAGGACTAAGCATGATTGTCAAAGACAAAACCATCCACGCTGTCACTAAAAGATTTACTGAACAAATGCTGCGTTGACATATACAAAATGCTCTAAATCATTGAGTTACTTCCTCATGCTCAGGCTCCACTTGGCTGACTGGGTTTGACTTTAAGCATACCGTCACTTGTACAGAGCCCACACTGTGTTCCCTTATGCAGGGCAGCTAGAACGCTGCACCATCTAAACAGAGCACACTGAATTACCCCAAAACATGCAGAGGGAAAAGTGTTAAACATAAGCAAATGAGCAAATGCCTGAATGTACACAGAGCCTGGTTCTTATAGAAACATCCCTCCTGCGGGCTTTATAAGAATACTTTCAAGGCCACTTTACAAGAGAAATTTTACTTGTTGCTTTGTTTTGATGGAATCCAAAAACTTTAAGTTTGTCTTCAAGGTTGAAAGGAAGTTCGCCGGATGGAACAGGATGCGGTGGTGAGTAAATGGTGCTGCGGCACCAATTCAGCTGCCAAGTGATGGAGGCCTCCAGACACTATCACCAGCTGGGGCGCAACACTGACCCAATTCCCCCCACCCCCCAATCTGTCTGACTCAATATGGCCATCCGTGCTCCATAGATCAACTCCAGATCCATGCAGCACATTCCAGCACCTTCTAATTGGTTTCATATGTATAGCTTTGCCTCAAAAAGACAATCTGTTACAGATGAACGGCTGGATTTTTAAAGGAGCCTAAGAGTTTTCATTTTGAATTCCAGAGAAAAGCGGTTGTTTCTCTTTGCTTAAGGACTGCTGGAGACTCCATATCCAACAGTGCGGCAAGGGGTTAAAAAGTACTGTTTGGCTGGTATGCACTGGAAGCCTGCCATAGTTAAAAGAGTCAATGAGCGGTGCCACACACCACTACACTGACTGTCCTATATAGGCACAAAGAAAAAAACTGCTTGATATATGAAATTTACTTTTGTTTCACAAGCGTGCCTCTAAAACCGAGCACATCCTCATATTCAACCCAACCAATGCCCTTGTGGATTATTTTGAGGCTGAGCAATAGAGCATGGATTCTATTAAATGCTTTTAAAAGATAACAGTACAAATGGGAACGTGAAAAGACTTGAATGAAAATTAAATGGGACTCCGGGTCTCAGTTGGGTTACTCTGTGCCATGACAGTGACATGAGAAAGTGGGAATGAAACCAGGGCTGTTTCGCATCACCCATCACTTCTGCCCTTCCCGCGCCTTTATTGTGGAACTAAAACCTTCCAGAGCAGTTTAGGGAGTGAAAAAAAAAAAAAGAAGAACAAGACGACGCCAAAACCACACGCCAACTACAGAGTGTAATTAGAACCTTGAGGTCAAATTTAAAGTGATTTTTCTGTGCTCAGTTTAGCAGGATTTCAGATGAAGAATCCCTGCATTATGAGTAACAATTAAAACCAAACATAGGCCACGGGGAAGACAATGAGGGCAGAGAGAAGTTATTATTCTGAATTTTTGCATTCTATTAATTATTCACATGGAAGGTAGTGTTTTTCCTAACCAAAGTCAGTGCACTTTTAGTGTAAGAGGATGGAAAGCACAGTGCAGTAAAGCCCTATATGTTTAGAATAGAACAACACAAAGGCAATAAACGCCATCTAATCTAAGGCCCTCCACAGGCCACTGAAACAGCTTCTTTGGGCAACAACTTTGCTTTGCAATGAAGCACATAAAGCAGCTCACAATGAACTTATTTCCACAGGCCATTCACGTTCTAAACCACAGTAGGCATTTCAGAGAGGTTGAACATGCATGCGAGTTAGTTAGTAGCCTAAAGAGCCTTGTTGTTGTGTCAGTGCACAACAAAAAACTACAGCTTTGACCTCAAAAGTAACCTGATGAGGCTCTGCAAGTTTTTTCACAAGCCAGTGCAGTAAAAAGACATGCATTGAGTTAATTTGATTGATGGATATGAAGAAAATGTAAATAGGCTCACGGTGCTGCCAAACGAAAGCTCTTCTAAACCCACCCTGTACTCTCTGCATAACACAGCTCTGTGAAGCCACAGAGGAAAAGTCAACCCAGATTCAGCTGTTATGAAAACAGAATATGCGAGCCACAAAATGAAGGCTGGACCACATAAATTGAGGTATTCACTGCAAGTCAGATGCTTGCATATCGTGGCTTGCCTATGTCCTCCGAAGCTAGCAGGCAAGGTAGGAATAAGGAGCCGATTCACTATGGTCACAAACAAGAGGGCTGACATCAGTTGGAAGATGATCGTTTCTTTGATTTAATGTGACTGGATTGCTATGAATCCCTCATTAGACTCACACTAAAGGAGGTAGGAGAAAGAGATGTTACTGGCTCAATAAATGCCAGGAATGAGTCATAAACAATACACAAATGAGTTGTCATCCACTTCACATCTCAACAGATGACCTCTTTGTTCGGTGGTGAAATCATCAAAGCAAACTGTCAAATCCTGAATTTTCACAAATGTTCCCAAAACTCAGCAGATACCTCAGTACAAAGTCTTTTAAGTCTTTCTTTTAAGTATTTAACTTGACATAAGAGCCGCGGCGCACTGCAAACACAGTTAAAGTCACATACTGCACTTAGCTTTCAATCTTTGCAGTCGTTTTTGAATAAAGTACGACTGGTTATAGAAGAATTTAATCAAAATACTGCTAATTAGCTTTGCCTTCAGAGTCTTGACAAGTGCTTGGACTTCACAGTACATGATCAAAATAAGAGACATACCGTTGGACAAAATTTTTATGCTATATAATTTAGTGATACCTTACTAGAAATTATATTTCCCCAAATATCTCACTTTAACAGCTCCAAAAAAATAAAAAATACTACCCTCAGCTACTCCTTTATTCACCAGGGGTTGCCACAGCAGGTAGCTCCACATGTTGAAATTGACAGATTTTTATACCGGATGCCCTTCCTGACACCCCAAAGGGATTCGTGTCTCCTCTTGGGATCAAACCGGGGATCTTTCGTCTGTTAGGCAAATGTGTAAAACACTACACTATGGAACCACTTTAGTACTAGACACGCCTTTGCCACCACAACACAGCTACCATGAAAGTTTTCTGCATTGACTGCCACAATCCAGTGGAAGCAACCACTGAGACTTAAGTAAACAAGTATGACAAATTGGAGCAAGCCATGACATTGGAAACTTATCTTCATGTATCAGATCCTCTCCTCTGGCAAGGTGTGAAAGCAGCCAAGTGTCCCTGCGATCAATTGATTCTCCCGTCAAGCACAAAGACAGCATCCCTGCCAGTGTCTTAGTGTACATGTGCGTCAGCTGGTAAAACTAAAACTAATTGGTCAGCTTGAAGCATCAGCTATCCCACTGCTGTGCCAGGTGGAAGACAAACGTTCTCATCTTTCGCAGTTTCGTTCCTTTTCCGGATGTTTAAAAAAAATCTAAAATTTCTAAGAGTTATAGTAACATTGCAAATAAAACAGTGCCCGATTTAATCATCTGCAAAAAGCCAGTGAATCTTACAGATCCTAATTAACACAAACCCACACTTCCTATCCTGTTAAAATAAGCCAATCCGGTCCTTTTTGTGGTCTTAGAAGCCAAACAGGATAAACAGTGATGTAACTTGCAGAAAACACCAATTACAGCACACCCCTGCTATTCACAGTCGACAAACACTGCGGTCTCACGCCTTCAATATGTGGGCAACAACAGTGAAGACAGTTGTGTTAATCTCGTTTTACCTTCCAGTCACAGTTGATTGCAATGCAGTGCAGGAAGTGGAGAGATAAAAAGGGGGATCTTTACACTGACTACAGTTGAGGACACCAGCGTCTGCTATCATCATTTCACAAATATTTTAGTTCAATCCAGAAGACAAAAAAATGCAAAAACCTCCTGCATATAAACTTAACATTAAATTTCACAAAGAAGCTAAAGAATGTATACAGTCTGAACATCTGTCTTTATTTCACTCCTAATTTTTTTAATCCTCTGTGGTTCTTTGTGACAAGACTCTAAATGGCAGAAACTTATTTTAACGATTATCTCTGCTAACAGATCAGTTTGCAGTCAACAGTCATCCTTAAGTGTCCAGAGTTACAATAACTACTCCCCAGTGACCTCCACTTGGAAGAACTGAAGAGCACAATCTAAGTTCTATTATCTGTTGAATTTGTATGAAGGGTGCCGAATTTTTCCAGCAGATGTTTCCAGTGACAGCTCAGAGGGAAAGGTCCCATTAAGAGGGGTCAGGCAAACTCACTGTAGACTCCTCAGGAATTCAACCTCTTCTGCCTCTGATCCACATTTAAATATTTCACAATATATTCTGCCTCACAGAAGTGTTGCTGGAAAGACTACTTTCTAACTGTATTAAAATATCTAAGGTTTTGTGTAACATTGTAACATTTAGAAGCATGAAATCTGACATTTAAAAAAAACAGAAAGGAATCAGATGGCGAAGTAATAACCTGTTTAATTCCACATTGCATTTGCAGTAATGTCAATTAGAGCTGAAATGATTAAGCCAATTCTCCACCAATTAAGCAAGAGCTATTTAATCTATTGGGTTTCCCCACATATATTCCTGATTAATCACTTAAAAGGTTAAAAAAATATTTTTAAAAATCCCTATCATTATTTCTCTGGCAACTTCAGGTTAACTTTTTTTAGGTTAAAAAAATACTGATAAACATATACAATAAAGAAAATCATCAATTAAAAAGCTGGAACTTCAATTTTCTTCTTCTCACATCTCAGCTGATTACTATTCACAAAAAACACAAAGTATTTGATTTTCCATCAATTCAAATGTTGGAGTTGGCAGCTTTTTTCCTCTGACTGTCACTGCAAACCGAAGACATGGGGTTTAGGACATGGGCCAAACAAGCCATTTGGATACGTCAGTTTGGGCTCTCTGAATTTTGTGAGGAATTTTTTTTTTCCTTGTTCTCTTCATGCCAGCTTGTTACAGCTATAGGGATCACACAGTTGGAGCAAGCATCAACTCAAATTCATATTTAGCCCACATTTCCCATATTCTCAAACATACTCATGGATTCATTAGAAGATCAATAACAAAGGGATCTGTCCAGATGATTAATTGTTCATTTTTCCAGTTACTAGAAGAAAAAGGAGTGAAAGGCTAGCCTTAGGGCTTATCGCCACTCCCCCACCCCCCTTTGGCCCTGCACCGCTCCAATGAGACGCTGCTAAATCAACTGTTAATAATGACATAACACACATACAGCCCATGGCGTCCATCCCTGATTCCCTGTGATGTAACTTGTGTGTCAACTTCAGAGTATCAAAAAAATGTTTTTTTTGTTAATTGATTCTTTTTTGTTAC
>VUQK01005251.1:28990-44992 GCA_015106715.1 Bujurquina vittata | reverse complement strand
TTTCTTCTTGGAACTCTGCCATGCAGGCCATTTTTGCTCAGTCTTTTTCTGATGGTGGAGGCATGAACGCTGACCTTAACTGAGGCAAGAGAGGCCTGCAGTTCTTTGGACGTTGTTGTGGGGTCTTTTGTGACCTCTTGGATGAGTCGTCGCTGCGCTCTTGGGGGCAATCACTTTTTCACACAGGGCCATGATGGTTTGGATTTTTTTTCACCTTTACTAATCAACACCTTCATTTACAACTTGCATTTTGTGTTTCCTTGTGTTGTCCTTGACTATTGTTTAAATTGGTTTGATGTTCCGAAACACTTAAGTGAGACAAACATGCAAAAAAACAGGAAATGAGGAAGGGGGCAAACACTTTTTCACACCACTGTTTAAGGTCTTTTTCTGTGCGCTTAGTCCCAAGTACTTCATTTTAAAATTTAAAAAAAGGTCAAACGTTGTTTAAAATAATTTTTATAGGGTCTGTCATCCTCAAAAAGGCCACTTTTCTAAACCGTTTTTGCCATTTTGTGCAATATTTGGAGAAATGTTTCTCCCTGTTCTTCCTGTTTCAGCTCAGGTGAACAGGGCTTGTCAAATTTGTGTGTAAAATGAGCCAAGTGTTTGTGTTGATACTGTATGTAATAAAAGTTTGGTTGAGACAAGGTGAAAACTAATCTTACGTTTGCGCTACGTTAACTGAGTTAAAGAGTGCACTATACTCAAAGTGTTTCAGGATACATTTACAGAAACTGATTTTTCATTTGCCATAATAAAGAAAAAATACTTGTTGCTGTAATGTGTATTTATTCATCCCTCGGGGCACATTCTATGGAATATGTAGCTAGTTCTCTCTGGGCCATTAATAGATTGTTATTTCCTACATTTTCAAAGACATGAAGCTCCATTTCACAGCCTTCAATCTGACATGCAGTACTAAGCACAGGTGTTACTGACATTAAGTAGGTGCTTGAATAGAATAAAACCTTAATTCATTTCATTTGTGTTTACATACCATTGAATTTTAAAACTGCTCAAAATTAGCACCAGCTGACCTACATGAAGTTGAAGAGCTGTGTGCTTTATTTGGATGGGACTGAAGGTAGGAGCCCAATACCACAGCTTCGTTCTCTTGTCATTACCACACCACAAATATAAAACATGGACAAACTCTTTGGGACTGACAAGTGCAGTCGAAAGTCCCTTTAGCCTGTAGGCTAAAAAGAACACACGAACACATGCTAAGTATCTTCCAATTATATTTATTCCACAGTACAGAGGATAATGTGAGTGCTTGGGGTCCGAAATCTACCAGTACACATACTCTGAACTAGGACATATTTGTACCTACTGAATATGTGAGTCTAAATCACTTAGAAAAGTAATTCTGGTGTTCCTAATTAAGTACATGTGGTGTCTTCATTACTGACTGTCAGTGTCATGGATCAAAGGAGCAGCTGAAACATGTAAAAAATGGGTAATCATCTGTATACAGCAGCTAACATGGCGCAGAGAAGTACTGTTTTAATCCACCCTTTGCTAGCAAATAAAAGCAGTATACAAACTTTTAATGACATAATAATGTAATTGTAGGCAGATATAAAGCATTTGTGTATTCATGTAATTATAAAAAGGTCATACAGATGCAAAACACAAATCAAGAATGAATGATGCAATAATGGTTGAAGGTCAATTAAAATTGCTACAAATACAGTAAATGTCTGAATGTGTGCAAATACGGTTTAAAGTGTCACAAACCATTAATTGTTCATAATGTTGCTTATAAAAAAATAGAGGGTGTTTAAATAAATGCTTATCAAAACAAAAAATGTGACTAATCCCTTACAATGCATATATTGAAAATGTATATTAATTATTGCCACCATATACTTTGTCACTGTCCGACAGCATTATATTTCAGATGCCTACATACAAAATATGACTGATGCTACAGCTGAAAACAATATCTCAATTGTAAAATAAAATGTCAGTCCCACTTTCTAATAAGGAACCTTTTCTAAAGGATTTGTTCTTTTAGAGAACCAGATGTTGGGAGCATGATTAAAGTCGTTTTATTCACCAGCAACATCTTTTAAAAATGTTTGCAATCCCTGGGCTTTCTCTCCAATTCGAAATAGTCATGAATAGTCATGAATAAAGAATTTGAATGAACATATCTGTAATTGTAAATTAAGGCATTTAATAAATAAATTTAAGACCTTAATGAATGAATTTTAGTCCAGCCCTATTCTAGAATATCAGTGGTTAAAGAGGGAAACCCCGAATCTTTCTTTTACTGAGTTATAAAATTATTATTTATTAAATGAACCGTTTGATGTTGTGAGTAATTTGAGCTGATTTGTGCTGCTGTCCATGTCATACAAATATCTTCACAGCAGCAGATGGTTAGCTTAGCTCATGCTGAATTAATGATCTGAACGACTTAATTTTTCTATGTCGCTGAGCAACAGTGCAATAAAATGAAAATGAATTATTTAAAAATCATACAATGTGATTTCCTCTTTGTTTGTTTTTTTAGATTCTGTCTCTAACAGTTGATGTGCACCTACAATAAAAATTACAGACTTCTCCATTCTTTGGAGGTGGGAAAAACAGTGTCTCAAATACTTATTTGACCCACTGTAGTTATTAGCAGGTCCTAAAATGAGGTAAATACAACCTGAGATGAACTACAAAACATAACATATTACACACTGTCACCATTCATTTAACAAAAATCAAAAGGCAGAAGCAGTGTGTGAAAAATTAAGTACACTCTTTGACTCAATAGTTTGTAGAGCCACCTTTAGTTTAGTTAATAAATAATGACAAATAAGTTAATTTACCTACATTACCACACGATAAGGACCAGATGATTTTTTTTCAAATCTCCCAATGAATAAAACCTGAAAAACTGAAAACTTTCTTTTCACATCACTGTGTCTCTTCAACACAATACAGAAATTTTCACTATAAAGTTATTGAAGTCCTCTCTTTAAATAACTTGAGGAAATGTATGGAAGGTTTTAAACTGTGTTTACAGTAAGTGCCTTCAGCAAATGCGTAGTTTACTGAAAGTCTGCTACTGGAAGCCACAGAGTGCTCACATTTATTCACTGTTTCTGGATTAAAGCTAAACTGAGCCGTTATCTGTTATAGGCTGGAACAAAGAGTGGCATCTTGTCAGAGCTTGATGAAGTTTGTCAGACTTCCCAACAATCGTTTAGCTTGATGTTTAAACCCTTTCACAATGGCTGCTTTATTAGAAAGTGGAACCACAAACTAATACTGCACTGTTCAAAGCTGAAGATAAAGGTCTCTACATTTATTCTCATCCAAAAGTGGCAATAATGATAACAATCTTAAATATAATCTGCTGTTTTGTTTTCTTTGTATTTTTTTCTTCACATACATGTTCAGTTTAACAGTGAGGACATAATGGACAACATAACTGTTTTTTAACAGCGTAGGTTAAGTAATTTTACTCTGATTAGACAACATGCAACAGCTTGTTAAATAGTTTTCTGTTGTGGGCTTTTATTTTTCCATGCACCCACTGCTGACTGAGAAAACAGCTGAGTTATATTTCAAAGGTTTTGTAAAATACTCCCGTTTGAAAAATAGGTACAGGAGTCCTATAAAACGAGCTTGACTGTTGGTAAGAGACAGCAAAGGTCAACAGCAGCTCAAATACAAATACTGTAGTTTTGACGAGGTGTGAAATACAGCTGCAGGTGGTGTACGAATGTGTTAGCCTTCAGACTGCCTGTAGCTTGTACTGTGGTAGATTGTGTCCCTGCTGTGACGGGAACAACAATATTGCACTGGTAAGAACAAAAAAAAAAGCTTCCTGTGTTGGTCCACAGCCTCAGAGACTGCCAAAGTAACAAATAAAATGCTACATATTTCAATTATAGTTCACCTGAAATTCCAGAGTAATGTAATGATCCTTTAATAAATAAATAAATAAACCTCAACTGTAAATTTCCTACATATATATCTTTACAGTATGTACAGCGACACAACCACGGTTAGAATCCAGATGGGCGGACATTCAACATTCAGCAGCCAAACTGACCATCCAAGATTAATCTGCCGCCCACAACACGACACAAACTCACGCCTAAAGTCCAGGACTTCTCTTACTTTAGCGTGTTTTCCCAGGTTTTGGCAGCACGCCCATTTTCTTCTCATGCAACATTCAATTATCATCATGTATTCAACAAATTAAAATCTAGTCAAAGCGTTAAGAAGATTGCTCTCAGTACGCACTATTTCCCTTTCTTACTAAAGGCTGGATGCAGTCTATATCAGCGGTTTTCAAACTGTGGCGACCTCCCATCTGTGTCAACCGAAGGGGACAGGTGTGCGCAGGTGTGCACAGGTGTTTGAAAGCAAGAGGAAGCACTAGTTGTCTTTTTTTGGCCCTTTGAATTATCCTACTTAAAATTTTATAAAGGTTTAGCGTCTCACTTCCAAGTTAAAAATGACTGGCCATATGTGAAACACATATCTTTAGCTTGAATGGGTCATATACTTTCAGAAGACATTGCTATCTCTAGGTTTTTATGGGGTTTTTTTTTTACATTATACTTTAATTTAACGAAATGCTAGTCATCTTTACATTCATGGGTACAGTGCAAACAGGAACTGCTGTTAGCTAAGAAAGAAAGAAAGAAAGAAATCCCCTAGCCTTAGTTAGCCGAAGCTAATTAGCTACCTTTAAAAATACTCGTACTTGAATGCTTTTCTGGATTCCTAGGAGTCTTCTGGTTATTTGAGAGTTATACTTTATGGGTCTGTGTATGAAGCCAATGGCATAAAGAAATCAAGTATTTTCCATACGTCCAATACTGTAAGATTGTATGACAGAAAAAAATTAAATTAAATGAAAGCAATAAAAAGATGTTAAAGCCCACATTATTTTAACAAATTTTCAAAGAATTACAGGTACTTAAATTTCAAAGCTTAAAGAATAATCATCCACCAAATAGAAAAATAAGAATTTTAGGAGGATACAGGGGGTGGGGGTGGGCAAGTAGCAGTGGGGGAACACAATTTCAGACTTTGAAAACCCCTGGTCGAAAGCCTCCTTTAGAGTTACTTGTTAACTGTTTGGCACATGTACTTACATTATTTTCATATCCTGACCAAATGCACAAACGTGCATACCTACACGTATATACCTGACATAAATAAAAACTGTCATGCACTACAGAGGTGTTCAAATGTAGCATCATGAGATGGTAACTACAGCATACTCCACTGTAAACTAGTGCAAAAAAGAATAATGAGGTTACACAGTTGATTAACTACAGTAATTTGGCTTTTGTGGTAGGTTCAACACATTCTTGATCACACAGAGTGGAAACAGATGCACTTTTGTGTAGTGTGGAAGCTGGGCATAAAACAACAGCATAGTAAAATGAGCCAAGCAGTACGGCTGCTTCACACATTCTTAAAACTATAGGCTTAGAGGACCCATTTACAATTTTTCGTGCTTCAGAAACAGTCAGATCCTCATCTGAACACTGAAACTGTTATAATTATATAAGTCTATACAAAGAGCACTCTGTTTAGATTTCCAATGCATGCAAAAAGACATTTGAAATGTTGCTATAATGAACATTCTTTTGATGGTTTGGGTTAAAATATTACATTAAGTGAATGATTTCCAAGGCATTAAATTTCATCCTTGAGTCTCTGTCACGCCAAATTAATATAGAGTATATATAAAAACAAATAACTTAAAATACTAACTATATTAAAACAATATTATCAAGAATATGGCCCTTTATAAATCATCTTTATAAAAACTATTTTGATCATTTGTCTATTTTTTTCTTTTCACCAAGTGTTGGTTTGATTTCTGTGAATCCACCTTTCTCTTCCCCAGCCTCTAAAGCTATATAAAATAATATAATAAAATTAATGACCATATAATCTATGCACTTGTAAATGATGCTGAATAAAGAACCTGCTGTTGCATAGTTGAGTTTTGTTAAACCACAATTTTGTATATTTATCTTCAAATTCTGTTTGGTTTATTGGAAAAAAAAACTGAACAAACCAGAATGCATAGTGCCATCTGTGGCCTGAATTATAAGTGGTGGTCTGTAGTCAAAGGTTGCAGTCAATTTGTAAAATACTGGATGTATTCTGAACCACTTCACAGAATGGCAAACACTCATTGACTAAATTTTGGGGAAGTTTGAATAGATAATTTTTATAATCATACTTCCAATCCATCCAGATAAATTTCTTGAAATATTATAATTATCTTATATGATTATCTTATATGGTTATTTTATTTTCAGCATCAATTAATCGTGGCACAGATATGTGGAAAAAAGTCACAGAGAAGTCAGTACACCACTAGAGAAAACTGTTTTGTTGGAGAAACACAAGGACAGTGGACCAAGAATGGAGCCCTGATGCACACCACAGGACACGGTACCAAAACATGCCCCACTTTGAATGCTTTCTACAGTGTATATGTATTCTACACTTACTTGAGACTGTCCAAAAGTATCCTGTGTTTCCACTAAGTTGGTTCTGCACCAGGACCAGGAAATATCTGTTATTAGAAACCCAACCACCGCTAATTTGAGAAGATCCCAAAAAAATGGAAGACTCACTGGAGAGGCTGCCCAATACTACTGTAGATGCAGATGTGCTTTTAGTGAATTTTTAGTATAGGTTCAATAATATCAGGGTCACAGACTGCACTCAAGAACTGTTCTACTCCAACATTGTTCAATTTTGCCTACAGCCGAGGAACGCTTGACTGAATTTGGGTCATTTTTTGAGGCATAAATGAAAAAGCCTTGTCATTCAGTTATGTGTAGCCCTTAGTAGAGCACTCTGAAAATTGGCTGAAATTTGTCCAGAGATGTTTTTTCTATTTTAGCATATACTATTTTGTTCACTATCACCTAAATTGGAAGCATATTGGCTAGGTGTCTCTTCATTGCTAGTTATAGCAGGAGGTATTCTTGAAAAAAAAAATCAGTTTCAGTGTTCATACAAGCACCTGACTTTTTTTCTCCAAACCTGAAATGTATTTTTACCTAGCCTTTGAAGACAGTGGTCAAACCACAAAAAAATCTACCTGTTGTGTGCCCATTGTTTGTGTTTTGTTTGTTTTTTTAGTTCCAAAAGACTGAAGCAGCAAATTGATATTTGCACAGCAAAGTGAAAGAGAGGGCACCGGGGACTTCCACATTCACCACCATTAATTCATTTCATTTCATTTCAACATTCAAGCTGAATCACTTCAGCTCATCCTTCAGTCCATTTGACTTCAAATGGACTGTATTTGGTACAAATACCGAAATACATTTCTGAGTGAAAGCTCTCTTCCAGTTCAGTCTGAAATGAAACAAGCTCCAGCTCCATCCTCCATGATATCCTATGAGCAAAAAGAGCAAAACCCCAAGAAATGTCACAAAAGTGTCTCCCAGCAGCAGCATGTATGGGAAACAGAAAACCACCAGCAGGTGGATCAGAGGTATTGCAAGCAGATGAATCTATATAAAGGGATAGTTGCTGTGGACTGTACAGAGTCTCCGTTTTGCGTTAATGCTGCATGCCCTGTTTTTCTGCCTTTTGTTCCCTCTGCAGTGTATGTGTCTTTTGGGATATTAAGGCCTTGGATGGCCCAAAGGCCACACTGAAAAAGCAAATACCACAGAGTCTCACACAGGATGGAATGACTCTGAAGTGGCAACCTGCTAGCAGTAAGAAAAAACATGAACAAGACTGATCTGTGACTAAGACAACAAGTATTTTCCCCTGATACAACATATTTCACTAATCCAGCTCTTACTTGTTCACGGATCAGTTCATCCAAAACACACACTGCTTTACATGTCTTTTGGTATCTAGAACAAAGATTAGGGTTTATTTTCAAAACTCTGCCAGCACAATACCGTGAAGGTAAATTTTTGTGGCGCTCATAGATTTAGCATTGCACTAAGCTAAATGCTAATGTGAATGTTGCAAGCTTCATGATTTCCCATTTGTTTGCATGTTTTTGCCACTTGGCATAATACTCAAAGTATCTGGGCCAGCCGAGAGGCTGATATTGGTTGAATGAGTCTTATCTAACGTCCAAAGCAGTGATTTCCATAGGTCCAGAATTTTGGACTTTATCCCCAAAGGGCATGTGGAAAACTTGAAATTGAAATATTTGTTTATATATCTAAGACAAATTAATTTGTTTCCACCCCTTGTGCAAACAATAAAAGCTAAGATAAATGAAAGCCGATGATACACCGCATGCTCGGTTTCATTATGTTCCACTCAGGTAGTGACAAATGGATCTAATACAGTACAAGACGAATGAGTAAAGTTTGCACTCAGTCTGGCTCAGGTACATTTTTTAATACTTGCATGAGGGAAAGTAGTTCCACCAAAACGTCCATCATCTTAATTTTCAGATACCTCTGGACAAATAAACAGTTTAATTAATAGTACTGAGGAATCAAAGGATCCTGTGTTAAGAAAGTAACTCGTGTGTCTAATCTAGCAACCTACTGGATGGACTTTGCTTGTTCTAGAATGCTGCGGCAAGTTAAATTAGCTGCTAATATAATCTTTTTTGGTACAATTTGGATGAACTGATCCTCTACGGTAAGGTCTCCATTTGGTTTTCTCCGTACTTTGTGTCACATCGTGAGGATTTTCTGCACTTATTGTCGGTCACAGCCGTGTTCCAAAACAGTGCGAAGAAACTCAAGTGAAATTCACCGGCCCTTGGCCTCATGGTTGACTCTCTGAAGATGAATCGGGCTCTGCAGTTTGTCCTGAGCTCATGAGTGTGAATGTTTGGACAGTGCGTTGCTTGAAAAGGAGAAGGGAGGGAGTCCCGTTAGACGAGATTAATTTAAGGCTTACAATTTTTTTTTTTTTAATCCTTCCTTGTCATTTTTTAAAATAGTGGTGTATCCTATAAAAGTATAACTGTAAAAGAGTCATGCTACAGAACTGTTTTATTCTCTAGATCCCGCTTGGCCTGATTAGTCCACTCCTTCTGGCTAGATCCCTGCTTATCACGCTTTCCTAATCTATAATAATTATGTGTTACTCATGTTATACCCTCTGTGTATTCTTTTCACAGACCCTTCATTCACATCCTCCTATCTTTTCTCCACCTATCTTTACCTAGTCCAGAGATCATAGTGGCTCAGACAGGGTCCTTTATACCAAAGTTTCTTTTTTTAAACCTTACTTGGGGCCAAGTAAGCCTCCACTACCCTCCTTGGTGCTGCTACTGCGGCCCCAGCACCCTGCAGCTATACTCATGCTCCTCTGTGCTGCTGCAGCAACCCCTCTATCCCGCTCCACTTCACACTGGCTGAGCGTGCGCTCGGTCCGGCCTGGCAGGTTAGGTGAGCCAGACCCCGACCCCCCAGGCTGCTGAGAGGAGATGGTACGAAAGATGTGGTTACGTTTGCGGAGAAAGTCTCCTCCGGCTGCACCCAGAGCAAAGCTGCCCTTGCGGAGGACCATGCGGGTACTGGCAGACTTGGCTGGGCGAGACCTTTGGTTGTATTCCAGCTGAGACAGGTGGGAAGCATAGCCATCCAGGATGAACTGAAACAGATTAAGGGTCAATCAAATTTGGTTTACTAAGCTTTTATGCACAGAGAGAAAGTCCCCTGTCAGAGCTTAAACACACAACTAATCATGTGAACCTTTCATGGCCTATAGAAAACAGCCCTGAAAACTAGACCTACTCAAAAATGTATTTTCTGAAGCATTTATTTTTCTTTCATTGTGGGCCACTTTATAATTCAGCACAATCCTTTACTATCAAGATTAATCGCACACCTGGCACTGGTGCTGCATTTTCTTTGTGGGCCTTCCCACTATGTAGATATGAGACGGAGGAAGGCCAATAGAAGTATACACTGAGATGTCCTTGGTGGAGCCATAGGCCGCAAAGATCCTCATGTGGGCCTAATCAAAGACAAAGTTTGGCTTTTTAGACACTAGAAGGATTTTGTTGTATCGCCATTCTGGACTTTCCCTGGTCCCACTTACCTCATTGATGAGGGACTTGAGGAAGTTGGCTTTGTGTCGGAGGGGGTCATGCACCAGGCCGTCGCAGAAAGAGACGATGCCGTGAGGAAAGTTATGCTGGGAGAGCCAGGCTACCACGCGCTGCTTCTGCATGTCAGGACGGCCTGTGACATACACTATCAAATAACCCAAGTCCTGCCAGTACCTGCAAACAGCACAACATCCTGCAGCAGTCTGGTTTGGGATTAGCAGGACAGTCTTTTGACTGGCACTATCTAGATGTTGTATACTATCTATTACTGCAGAGCAGTGCTCCTACCAAACATGCTGATGTTCTCCTTACCTCACCACATCCACAGCCCCAGCTCGAACCTTAGGGTCGCTCCCCATTATAGACACACTGGCGGCAAATGACCCGTCAATGCTGAATACAACAAACTCCGTTCCTCGTGGTACAATAGTAAGGAAGCTGTCTGCAAATGTGTGGTCGCCCCTGTTAGAGAAACAGCAGAGGAGAGGCTGGTAAATATGAAGGAACATATACATGAGCCTCTTTTTGTAAAATGACTACAACTTAGCATACCTGACCACCATTTTGACTGGATACACCCCGATACCCAGCCTTCTGCTCTCAGGGAGTACGTAAGAGATGCGTCCACTGTTGTTAGTGAGCTCTGTGTCAAAGTACACCCACTCTCCAGAGGGAGGCTGGGTCATGATGTGAATGTCAATCTGCAAGAAACAGAAAAAACCCACAGCACGGCTTGAATACAAAGCATGTCTCCTTTTTTTTTGGTTCCAAGAATGCCAAACCTGTCAGTCTTCACCTTTTCTCCAGTTAGTGTGACCATGTCCAGAGGACCATACATGAAACGTCCCATCAGCGCCTGCGCGCCGTCCTCTGTGAATACGGCGTCATTCACACGGTGATTAGCTGTCACGTTCTGAGACGAAGCAAATGAAACAGGAAATCAGTTTCCCTTCTCTGCTTTCTCACGATGAGAAAAGCTTGACTGAGATGTTAACAGGCTCTTTGTGAGGGGCCCTGAGAAATTCCTCTTAGACATCTTTGGGAGTACCGTATCTTCCTGGTCAACTTTTTGGTGATTTTATTTAGTGGAGAAATGACTGAAATGTTCATAAAGTAAAACGCAATTCTGACAAATGTACAGTAGTGACTGTTTTACCCATGTAACCATTAAATGTTGCAATATATTGTACATTTTAGTCCAGGATGAAGGCTGAGAGAATTCATGGGAAACAAACAAGAAAGAAAAGTTTGACTTTGTCTGTTATTTTGTGAGATATCTGTTGCATTAGATGTTGTATTAGATGGCATCACTCCAAATTGCTTGTGCAATTTCCAGGCTTGTGCTTTTTGCCCCAGTATGAGTGACACATCAATTCCCCAGAGCTCTAAAACAGAGACGTGCATATCTAGCACAGCCCATACAGCCACAGCAGTCATATTACTGGGAAACACAGCAGCTTCAAATAAACAAGAATTTTCCCTCCTTATTCAAAATCACTTTTTAATTTCTGCATTGTTCACTTAAGAAGATGCTCTGGTCAATTATCAGTCAAAGATAATGCAAATAGCAGGCAGATGAGATGGAAATAGTTTATTGTGTTTAAAGCTTTGCTAGTGAGATTATGTGTTGCTTTGTGATATTGATGTTTTAATGTGGTAATTACTATCACTTGAAACCACTTAATTTGTGCTTACCGATGATAAATCAGATCACAGGATCAGCAGGTTCCCCAAAGATATGTTAGCATGTGTTAGCAGTTTATACTGTAAAGGAGTCACTCAGGGGCTCTCAGGTTGGATTTTCCACTGTTTGAGTCATTTGAATCACTGCAGAATTATCTTTGTAAATTTACCTTTAAGGTAAAATTCCCTTTTTTTCTTAATTTTTTACTCTGAAACCAAACCTGTGACTTTCTAAAATATAACAGGGAAACTCTGCCCAATCTCCACATCTACATTTTAGAATTTCTTCCTTCCCTTTGTCTGGTGGAGACGCACCATGAAGACATCTTACCCGAAGTTTAACGTGAGTCCTCTTTCGGAGCCACTTCTCTCGGGGTTTTGAAGGAGTGAATTCAGACACTTCCTTACCATCCAGCTCCAAAATACTGGAATTCTCATGTCTCATTACCTGCAACAGAAAGTGGAAAGAAAAATGACCCAGAATCGTGGAAATGCTGTGCATGAATGTACATGATGGAGTTTCTGTTCTCTGTAATGCTTATGGACCAAAAAGAAATGTAGAAAGTCTGTTGAACTTATTGTACCAGGTTTTCTGTAAAGGAACGGGGCTCAATATTAAAATTTTAAAAATTTAAATATAATATAGACCAAAATGTGGAAAATCGGAAGACTCAGGCCACAGTGAATGTACAAAGTTTTAGCAATTTCTTAGGAGAGTCAGAGGAGTCGGCAAAGTCAGCAGGAATTTTCCTCTGAGAAAAATTAATATAGGTGCCGTATTTCATAGTAATCCATCCATCAGATGAGATATTTTAGTCTGGAGAGGTGGAACAGACCTAGACTGTCAGCCGAGGAACTACATAACTGAAAGACATAAGTGAAAACCAGCGATTAAAGCTCTCAACACATTTTCCAGTCTGATCAAAGGAATTGAAATCAATTGAAAGAGAACCTGTCTGAGTATAAATGAGACAACATCCGTAGATTCCCAGTAGGAGGCATGGAACAGATGAGGCAGAGCCACCGTTGGAAACGCTGTCAGGGCATCAGGACAGTAGAGAGCGAAGTCCATCCTCTTACTGCCCCACCATCGAGAGGCAACTACAGCAGCGGGGGGGAAAG
This sequence comes from Bujurquina vittata, assembly GCA_015106715.1. Lineage (NCBI taxonomy): Eukaryota > Metazoa > Chordata > Actinopteri > Cichliformes > Cichlidae > Bujurquina > Bujurquina vittata. Next base: position 32,145 of record VUQK01005251.1, on the reverse strand, counting down.
CAGACAGTCAGAGCATCCACATGCTGATGTGAGTTTATGGTGGTTTTCAGTGAAGGTTTCACAAAGACGCACTAGAATTAGAACTACAAACAAAAATGGACAGTGGTGAGAAGTAGAAAGGTGCACACATGACAAAAGCTGTTCACTCTCTTTTGTTTTGCTCGAGTGGTTCCCAACCTTTATCAGTGATGTATCTCCATCTACACCACAGTATGTTCCAAACATGGTCCCAGTGAATGCTGTTATAAACTCTTACATATGTGACTCACTGTGCTGAAGCCATTCATCCACTCTGGTTTGCAAGAGTAAATGTTTTTGAATTGTGATTGTTGAGCCACTACTTTTATCTGTGCACTGTTCATTCAATACATTTAAGTTATATGATTTAACTTATGTGATATATGATTAATTTAGTAAATGATTTTGGAAATAAAGATTAGTATCACATCCATTTTTACTACTATTATTTTCTTATATGCTCCTTTTCAGCTCCACTTATTTATTCTTGGACTTCTAAATCATCTAAATTTACTCATAATGGGCTTTGGTGCAGTCTCTGTCTTTAACAAGCTGTTAGCTTACTTCAGGCTTCATTAAGACAACTATCTTGTGATTGGCTGTGTCTCACAAACAGCCGGTTTGATCAACAGGTGGGTGGGGCTTCTGCATGACTGAGATGACCATATTAGGGATATCTGCTCGGTGGTGTTATATATAGATGTAAGAGCCAGGAAAAAAGCCTTAAACTACACATTTAGAGCAGTCTGAAGACCAGGTGTTAGGCTCACAGGGATCACTTGCACAAACCTCATTATTTGAAAAATATAGAAAAAATAGGAAAGCACATCAGGTCCATGTTAATGCAGATGTATCAATATATTATTGTTAATTATTTGTTGAGATTTCCATTTTCTGCCAACAGCAAAAGCACCTGCTGAGGTACATGTAAGCCTGGTTGGGAATCACTGTTGTAAAGGAAAACAATGGTTCTCAAGAAACCACAGAAGTCTTACAAGAAGGATTACGGACCACCAATGCAATTACTGGAACTACTTAGGAGTACTATCTGAGAGAGAGGAAGAGGCCAGAGGAGGAAGGAAAGACCACAGGGAATGACCCTCAGATCCTCTTACTACAGCTCCCAGAGTACCTTTCTCTATGTTCTTCAGCACCCCGGGTGACGGGGGAGCCGAGCTGATGTCAGTGATGTCAGAAGTGACATCGGTGAGGTCAGAGATCATGTCAGAAGTCATGTCAGAGCTAATGTCCGAGCTCTGCTCAGACTCCACACCGTTGGGTTTCGGAAAAACCTGACGAATTTTCTTGCGTAACCGAGGGGGTGTGCTCCGAGAGGCAAATCTATGGCAGGGTAGATGCAGCTGTGACAGCAGACTGGGCCTTTTAGTGTGGCTGACTTCACATTTGTTTGCTAAGAGGATGTTTGTGGGGAGGAAATGAGAACGTCAACATGTCAACTCTCAGTTTCTAGACCAAAACTTAGGTCAGTCGCACAAGGTTAGAGGTCAACTTACTTGTGGCGATGTTGGAGGCAGTGTAAGAGTCAGCTAAGCCAGACACCTGGCTGGCTATGCTGGCCTCACTGGCTCTACGGTTGCAGCGAAGGTGAGGAAGCCCTGGTGATGTTGATGATGGATGCTGGCCATCAATAAGAGTATGTGAGTGAAGAGTGTCCGCTGTGTACACAGAAGAGTTAGAGTCACATTCTTTATCCAAATATGCTCAAATATTTCTATGATTATGACTAAATTGAACAGCAATTTAAACTTTGAGTGTTTATTGATCACTCGGGCGAGCATAAACAAGTTATAAATACAACATTCCACCCTTTAAGTTGAAATGAGGAATATTTCTGGCCATTTGATAAATGTAAGTGATAGCCTCTCTCTTTTAGCTCTGTCTTTGGTCTCCTGAAGGAAATATCTGCCTGTTTATCTAATAAATGCTCCACTAATTTCACCAAACAGCAGAAAAATATGCTATGAGAGCATTTAGAGCAAACCAAAAACGGTAAGGCTGCATCCAGATCACTAATCAGTTCATTGAAGCTCATAAAAAAACCCTTAAATGTAATTTGTTTAGTTCAGGGATCCTATAGTAAATATATAAGTTGGTTCAATCTACAATAAGACCTAGAGGATCCAGATGGTATTAAAACATCCCTTTTTTTTTACGTTGAGCCCAAGCCTTCTGATATTATTGGCTGATATTAGATATTTGCCAGTCTCTGTATCAGCATTTCTAATGGCTAATAAATTAAAATTTAAAACAACTATGTTATGAGTGATGATGTTGCATAGTTTGCCCACCAGGAGGCACTCTGCAACTTCCCTGATGGCAATGTACCACTAACACAGACAGTAAATGACTACACATAACAAATGTTAGGGAAATCTGTTTATGTGTCATGTGGATGAAAGAAAAAAATATTTATGGAAAATATTGAATAATAGACTTTTGAATCACCAAATATCAGTAATAGTCTAAAAAGCCTAAATTATTGGGGCTCTAGTGTTAACCAAACCAAGACTGTGTTTGAAGAAGAACAATAACAGGATAAAGGAGATAAAGAGTACAGATGCACACTCTCTGTGTGGCTCTGGGAGGTCTGCCAGTTGAGAACAGGCACCGGGATGGAGGTCTCGCTGACAGCGCTATCCTGGCTGCGGTGTGATGCTGTGCTGCCAGACTCCATCAGAAGCTGAGGGTTACTCTGCACAGTCTCAACTAAGGAGCCAGACAAGGGATGAAAAAAAAATCTCAGCAATTTGTATTATATAAAATTCTGCTGCAGTGAAATGTCTCAAGAAGTGTGTGTTTCTGTGTGTGTATGTGGACTCACCCAAGAGAGCGGAGTGTCCATCACCTAGAGGAAAGCGCTGATAGCGGGGGACGCTAAAGGGAGGCAGCAGGTAGAACCTCTTGTCCAGGAGAGGCTCGAGACGGGAGGCGGAGGGGTCGGCTGCGTGAAACAGGTTGTAAACCTGCTGGCAGGCTGGACGCAGAGCCGACACTGGAGCAGGACGCACAGCAAGAGATGAAAAGAGATTTTAAATGAAGAGACCGGTAACACAGGAGGACACTGCCAACCAGACACTTATTGTGTTTTTCTACACACTGCTATTGTTTCTACACAC
>VUQK01005251.1:5724-28970 GCA_015106715.1 Bujurquina vittata | reverse complement strand
ATTTCAGGCTGAGAGATCAGGACCAGTCACACATTTCCTGTTCTTAGCTGGCAGGAGGAGCACCCACTTCAGTCTTGTTACTATAGCCCAGTGGTTCTCAAATCCAGGCCTCGTGCCCCCTGGATTGGAGAACCCCTGCTGTAGCCCATCTGCATTGAGGTCCGATGGGTTTTGCAGTCAGAGATGCCGTTCCATACACCTTGTTTGTATAGAATGGTTCATTGAGTTACTGTTGCTTTGCTATCAGCCTGAAATAGTCTGGCCATTCTCCTCTGACCTCTGAGAACAAGTTATTTTCACCCAGAGAACTGCCACTCACTGGATATTTTGTCTTTTTTCAGACCATTTTCTGTAGACTCAAGAAAATTAGATAAGATTAGATTAGATTAAACTTTATTAACCCCCTTGGGAGCGTTCTGTCAGGGAAATTAAAGTTCCAGTAGCACTTTCTACACAGGTACACAAATAGAGATACAGTCAGAATATTGTCTGATATACAAGAAATATACAAGCAAGAGACTAAATAGATAAATAATAAACTAAGGTGCAACAAGACAAAGAAGATGTGGAATGTCAGATGAAGTGATAGTGATAGTGCACCCAAAATCCCAGTAAATCAGCAGTTTCTGAAATACTCAGACCAGCCCATCTGGCATCAACATTCAGTTACCTTTCTTCCTCTTTCTGATGTTGGGTTTAAATGTCAGCAGGCTGTGCCTACATGCCTAAATGCTTTGAGTTGAACAGGAATACCTAATGAAGTGGCTGCTGAATGTATGTAGCATGACTTTACTGGATGTCCTTGGATTTTATGTTTTCTTTGTTTCAGGAGTATTGGGGGGGGGTTGCTTTTCTCGATTTTAGCAATTTTGAAAAGTTTACAATAAAACCTTTACGTTTCCTTTCTGTGTCTGGAAGCTACACTCTACACTTCCAGTCATTTTTTCAAAGTTTGTGAGGTTTTCCTAAAAGTGTAAAACCATTCAGCGTCTGAGTCTTTTTCAAACAGTGGTGATCACAGAGTTGTGATCGTACCCTCATATTTCAAGAGTGTGAGGACTTCTATGACTTCTACTATGAGTCAGATGAAACACCCGTTACATACGAAACATATATGGTATAAGTTTATTTTCAGCATATTTTCTGTATGTGCTAGACTGAAACAAAACAGTCTTATGTCTACGAGTTACACCTTTAACATTATGCTGCATCATTTGACCCAGTGCAGTCCAGAGAAGCTTTGACGAGTAGATGTAAAAACGCACAATAAAATGACACACAACTGTTAGGATATTACAACTTTTGATCACAGCCTACAACCTTTTAGTTTGTATTTCATTTTCTGCTATATTGTAGTAGAAAACCATGAGAAATAAAGGGCTGCATAAACAAAGAAATGAAACAAAACAACAATCATGATATCGACGTAGAAAACAGTCCAGATGTTAACCCAACAGCTGCAGGTCAGTAACCTCTTTCTTTAAAGCCTCAAAGGACATAGTGCAGTCAGGCTTGTGGCTGTGTAAGCTCTTCTATCATGTATTTGTCTTTTTCAGCCTTTGAGATCAAAAACATGACTCCTGACCCTTGACACCTGCTTCCCAGCTGCTGGAGTTCACATTTCACACAGGAAGAAACATTATGTGTTACAAATAACCACTTCCTGCTTTGACCTGTGTGGCATATCATAATAAACCAACAGCAAAACACTGATACTGTAGGTGCAAAAAAATAATAAAATAAAAATAAAGAGGAGAAAAGCCTCACCATCTATTGTTGGCACCACAGTCTTCCTCAGTGCAAGCACCAGCCCCAGAGGAGAGCCGAACAGGAAGAAGTCAGTCACCTCAAATTCGAATTTTCCCAAGGATCCTCCCTCCAACATGGTGCTGTTGCTGGAGCGCCGGGATCCAGCCTCCCTGTGGAGAACGCTGGAGTGAAGGCTGCTCAGAGAGGAAAAATACAACACACATTAGAAGAACTTTTTGAAGATCTAATGGCATTTGTTCCAAGTTCTGTGTCTCACCTGGACAGGAAAGCTTGGTGGTGTTTGATGGTGTCCAGCTCATACGTGGAGGAGTCGCTGCGTTTCCGTGGAAGTTGCTTCTTGGGGTCGTCGGGCCCCGAGCAGTGAGGGATGTCAATGTTGCTGCGGCTGAGATGGCGGCTTCCTTCGAGGGATGGCGAGGAAGAAGAGACGCTGTTTATGACAATACCAGGGGAAAGAAGGTCTGTGTCCTGGGAGAAAGGAATGAAGGGGACACGGTCAAATGTGAGATTAAAAGTTTTTCCGCAGGTTTTTAGCAAAGCTACCAGCACGGTTTAGGGAATCAACCTATCAGCCTCCTCTTTCACCACTTGCTTGTCTCTCCTATGGTGTACAGGGAACCTACAAATGTTTATGCTGCTCAGATACCGTACATATAAATTGTAGGCTCTTGATATTAATTTTATTTTCATTCATTTTCCATTTGTTATTATTCTGTATCTTCTTTGGAGTCACTTAAGTGTTTGTAACAGCCATGCACTGTCACACTGTGGGTTAGTTGGTCATCATTTTGATTTTCACTAAATTTTGGCACCTATCAGGTGGATGGTTCTAAAATTATGCACACTCCTGAGATTTCTCAGAAAAAAAAATGTTGCATCAATGACAAAAGAAGGAAAACATGTTACCATAGTGAGTTGCACCTGCAATGAGAACCTCATTTTTTTAAAGCTGAAAAGTAAGAGTGATTTAGATTTTGACAGTTCCTTTTTTTCTATATACGAGAACAAAGTATGAAAATGCATTTACCGCAGTACAAGACTTTTTCTCACATTTTAATTTTACCAGTATAGAAATTCAAAAATTCCCCCAGTACCCATCAAATGTAAGATAAGATCTTTGGTAATTCTCTGATTTTTCCTCAGTCAAGGCTGAAAATATGTGGCGACCACTGCATGACTCACCCCCTCAGAATGAATTTTAATAGTCATTGGTCAGGTTCATGACCAAACTATGCACCTCCAATACTAATTACACTGTCATCAGCTTTGCATGCACTTTTATTTTTTTTTATTAGTAATTATTACCTACTGATGTAACATTATAATATGCTAAACTAGGCTGCACTATTTTAGCATTTAGCTCAAAGCATAGACCCCCTAGCATGGCTTCAGAGTCTTGTTACATTTACTCGATGCATTTTCTTCTCATTTCCCCCCCTAAAGTCATATGTTTTAGCACACTCCATTGCATTCGACAACACATTACACTACTTATAATAAAAAACAGAATAAGCGAACACACAAACACACACAAATTAAAATTGTCAGACAAGTTCAAAAAAAGCGAGACTGCACATTAATGCGAGAATGAAATGCAATGAACATGTTGGCTAGTTTTGTGCGTATTTTAGCATAGCCAGACACAGCTGCTGGCATCAACAGTGGCCTGTATATAAAAGACGGATGTAGCCACTGCGACGTCACCTGTTGATTTGCAAAGTCACATTTTCGAAGCCTCGAGCTGAGCATTTGAGCTATCAGCTTTTGAGCTATTTGAAACTGACAAACTGAGAGACACTGCACTGTTACGGGTCAGCCTGACTTTAAGCGTAGCCCGTTTTATAGTCGTCTTTGACACCAGTGACACATGAGTATTGGCTTCACTTTTCAGACCCAGAAGCTACAGCCATCTTTTATATACAGTCTGTGGTATCAACAGCCTGGTGTGACATCAGAGAATTGAAGTTGATACCTGGACACTAATGGCACTGCCCCGTCTGCTGCTGTTTTGGCTTTCTGATACCGTCACAGAACTGCTGCACAGCGCATCAAAGCCCAGAATGCCCCCAACACAGTCCCCAATAACACACACCTGTATGATAAAGCAAAGCACAAAAATATGAATATGTACACAAATAAATCAGCTTTATCTGTACAAGCAGTGCCAAGCCACTGAGACAGAAACCCAACCTGGCCATTAAAAGAAGCTCCTTCTAAAGATCGGATGAAGTCGCTGTACACCTGATTAGATCGTACGATGACAGTTGCCACAGCATCTTGGTACTGTGGTGCAGAAGTAGCCAAAAGAGGAAGAGCGGCGAGCGGAATATGGTCCTGACTGCTGGACAGACAACTCTCGTCGTAGCTGTAGGGGCTTAGACTGCAGTGCAGAGAAAAGGGGGCTTTATGTCTGTAATCGGGTTGTTTGTGTATAACTGCATGTTATAATGATGCTGCGTGCTCACTTGGACACTAGAGAGAACGCTTCGACACACACAGCGGGACAGGGGACCATCCGAATGGCAATGCGGCCCAGCGCTGTAGGATAATGGACCCTCATCACAGTCTCGAACGCCCCACTTAGCGTGTTTACATCTCCCTGCTTGCTGTTCTGTTCTCCTTCAAGATAATGAAAGACTCATTATTAATCACTGCCCAAAACTAAAATCATAAGAACCTGCACAGTTTATTGAACAATAAAAGACCTGCAGTGCATACAAACATCTCCTATACAAATTGTGTCTTTGTTTCCTCTTTATCGTTTTTTTTTTTTTTGTCCATTTAAACAAATTAAACCGATAATTATTAGACTTAATATACGCATGTAACCATGATGAATTGTGAATTGCAGTAGTCTCTAATTAGCTTCCAGGATGTTTGCGTTTTTCCTTCATTACGATTAAAAATATAGACACTGTTTTGCTTCAACCCTCAAGGTGTTTGAACATTAACATGTTCTCTTTATGTCATAAATTCAGTAGTTTGGGGTAGGGTCTTTTAATTACTAAACAATCAATTAACCCAACAATAGTCAAACTAATCTATAAGGAATTTAGCAGTTCGTTGGACTGTGGGGAGAATTTGCAAGGCTGTTGTCTACCTGAGCCGGTGTCCAGTATGTTGCCTCCATGCAGGACCAGAAGGAGGACATGAATTTTGGAAGGCTGTAGACACTGCTGGGATGAACAGTCCTGCAGGCAAGACAGAAAGGAAAAAGTAGGGAAAATAATAGTAGGTTGATAGGGATGAAGGAAGGAAGGAAGAACCGGAAAACTTTGCGAGCAGTACTGTGACAAGCAAGAGGAGGAGCTAGGACTCATTGTCAAAGATTTAAATAGTTTTCTGTAAAATAGCAAGAAAGCACAACATATTCCTCTGAAATGTCCCATGAATTCAAAATAATCAAGTAGAGTATATTCACTTTGCTCTAGAAAGGGTGAATCCCTGACAATGTTTTTGCCTTTTAAGGAAACAACACTGGACAAGAAAAGCACAAATCTTAATCTTCACTCATGAAATTAAACTTTTGGGCCAAGTTTGGGTTTGAACAGAGCAGAGACTGCAGTGGAGACTGGATTCTAATTTCACTTTACTGGCAGGGTGACAGGAAGCTAATGTGGAAGAAACAGCACCAGCTACAAGCTCTTTAATTAAGAGTGTTAGTGTAAAAGAGAAACGTTACCTCTATCTGTGCCTCCTCATTGACGGCATATTCCCCGACTACTGACTCCCGATACAAGGTTTCTGTGAAAACATAAATCATCCACACTTGTGAAAACAAGATGACGTAAACTGTTTGAGTCCTGAGGGCCTGTCCTTCATTTATGTGTAAATAGCCGCACTCCTTGTGTGTCACTTCTGGTTAAAAACCAAACAAAAGCATGATGGCAAAGGCCAAATGGCTTCAAAATGTTGTAGCCCATGGTGATGTCATGGTGACTACATCCATCTGTGTTCACAAAAAGTGCAAAGACATGAACCCTGAACTGTGCACGTCCATAAGTTTTCCATTTGGATGTCTGCCCAGTAATTGCCATCAGTCTGATCTCATAGTCTTCCTTCTTTTTCTGGTCTTTTTTTTTTTTTACACATCAGTGGATGAAGTCCAGTGTTTCTTGTTTGTTTTGGTATACACTTTATAAGTAAGTACATTAACACTGAGGCGGTCACTTACCTTGTCCTTCGTCCTCCACTTCTATTGTTTCTATTTTGTCCATCAGATCATTTGAGCTCCACTTGGTGATCTCCTTGGAAAATAGCTCTTCATTATCAGAAAAGTCCTCTGCAAGATACACAGAAGGGCTCTAATGTAATGAGACACTTCTCTGATCATCAAAGCAATCAGCCTCACGACACAGATTAAATGAACTAAATCACATCAAAGATGACTCCTGTTTATGCACTCTTTGAAAAGGCACTCTATGATTTATGGCTCTCAAAAGGCTGGTTCCCCTTGAGACCTCAAACCTCCTTAAAGTCTCTGAAGGTCTTTTAAAAAGATGTGCCTACAGAGCCCTGCCTCAGAGGTTTTGATTTTATTTTAAGATTTGTAATTAGATACTCAAACAATGAAAAAATGATCTGTGCCACCTTTCAAATTTAAATCACCTTTCTTCCTCATTCTGAAGTCACATGCCTAAATGCGCTGGGTTGCTGCTGTGACATATTCAATATTTGCATTAACAAGCAGTTAAAAAGCTGTACCTAATAAAGTGAATTTGTATATGAAGATGTTAGTGCACTCAGACTAGCCTTACAGTAATTATTATACACTTTTTCTCAGAAATTACACATTGTTAATGAATTAATTAAAAAAAAAGAATATGATAAACATGTTAGGGCATTTAAAAATTAATTTGTAAGACTCTGTATGGCAGAATAATTCCTCCAACTTTAATGGTCTGATAACATTCACTAATTAACATTTCAGCATTCATTCGTAGGGATCAATACCTACAGGCCTAAACGAGAACATTAAGAGAAGCGAGTAGGATTAATAACCTTGAGTTTGTTCGAGGTTAATATTTATCAGCCCAAAGACACACAGATATGACAACACATTCATCAATCTTTCAAGATAACGCCCAAATGCCAAATTGAAAAAGGGGGTACTGCTGAAATGTAGAACTCTTTAATACAATAGAAACTGTGCATGTGTAAAATACTGAAGAAATCCAGTGGCTCATGAGCTGTTAAGAATGTGTTTTAAGCTGATGCTTTTTACCATGAGCATCAAAGAACTCATCGTCTGTGCTGTCATCTGAGTCCCGGGCAATGCTCTGCATCCTCCACTCTGAAATGCTCTGATGAGATGGACTGCCTGCACACACAAAGATTAAAGTTGGTGTATCCCAGAATAAGTCAACAGTCACATTGTAATTCAAGATATCAGTACAAACGTCATGTACAGACTGTGGGAAAAGCCAATGAAGGAGGCAAAAACCAGAAGGGCCTCCTCACCTCCTCGCTTTGATGACCTGTTGGAGGATCGCGAGGAAGTTGACCACTGCTTTGTGAGCTCCCCTCTTGTCTCAAGCGAATCTCCAAGCTTGCCCCCAGCTCCATCTGCCTCTGCAGCCAAGGACACCGTCTCTGCTCCCTGCTCCTGCTCCTGGCTAATAAAGGAGCTGTTGGCTTCCATTCCCCCTCCCTCGCTCAGGCTGTACTGGGCCATCTTCTTAGCCAAAGCCAGCTGGGTCTCCAGCTCCAGCTGCCTGATGTCCTCGATGGTCAGGCCGTACCACTCATCCTGCCAGCACCACGCCTGCCGGTGGGCTCGAACCATGACTTTACGCAGGCCTTCAGGAACAACAACCACAATTTAGCGCTACAATGAATTATTTATGTGGGCTCAAATCTACAAAAGTGGTACATGTGTTGTACCAGAAAGAAAAAAGTATTGGCTGATATACTGGAATACTGGATTTTTAAATCAACAAATATCTGTATCAGCATCATCTTTCTTAGGAAGCCATAAAAACACTTTGAGAGAAGTGAGAGTGAAACAGAATAATTTTGGGCTGGATTTCTAACCAGTGAGCTGAAACTCGCTATAAATCTGTTTATTGCCACTTATATCATTATAACTCTTTTTCTTTTAGTTTTATTTAAATATACTCAAATTAAAGATGAAAAAAGTTCATCACATTATGCAACTCAAAGACCCATTCGGCACAATTTTAAACAGCCGCGTCTATCACAGCTGCTACGTGATGAATTCATGAATCAGGGGAGATGCAGATGGAGACCCTGTGAAGGTTTTAGAGTAGAAGCTCAGTAAACAAGTGCAGATTAGCATAAACATTAAGTTCAGGGAAAGGCCGCAGTGGCTGTGCATGCAGTGGGAGTGTCGCGGAGGAAAATCACATTCTGTGATGGTTGAGAATATCATGAAGATAGAGTAGCTGCCGTTTCACCAGTCTGGAAGTAAATGCTGTGAGGGAGCGTGCCGAGGGCTGTGGAGGTGTATAAACACTCTAAGATCACAGCAATAAAACAGAAACAGACCAACACTGGCAGGAAATTAATCCAGTCTGCTCTGTTATCTCACAGAGCCAGATACCTCTCTCTGCTCCTGCCTCTCAGACGCTTTCTGCACTTTCTCAGTCAGGTAGCGTTTGCATTTTTATCTGCCGTGCTTCTATATTTACTTCTATTTTTCCTTAGATTCACCTCAAACTTTGGTCATTTCTTTTTTTCAGTATCTCCCCCTCAGAGGGTGTTTTTACATTATCGGTGGTTAATCATTAACAGAAATAAGATGTCTTCTTTATAGACTTGTTTGCACGACACTCAACAACGAAAGCCACTTTCTTCCAGGATTATTCCTGAATTTGAGGAAGTTCATTGACTTTTCAGAGTTTTTCCTCATTTTTCAGGAATTTTTCTGTCTTCGTAGGTTTCACTGTAAGAGCTGACTCGCATAAACACACATCCCCTCCCAGACATACCCACATCGTGTATGAAGCGTTCAATCTTGGACTGCATGCCCCAGTATCTGAACTCCACTTTGCACAGCTTGTAGGCACACATGACAGGACTCTGGCCCAGATTCTGGTTGATCTCCTCAATCCAGTCCTCTGAGAGTGGACCCCGTTTAGTTTTGACTGACTGATACAGCTTAGGGTCTTCTTCCACCAGGTACTCATGAGGAGGTATGTAGTCCTTGACAATGTCTATGGGGTCTACAAGGGAAACAAAAACATAATGAAATGCTAAACTGAGGCAGATCCAAGCAGCAGGTATGTCTCAATGTCCTCACCCACCTCAGGAACAGTGTGTGATTTTATGTGTGTGTCTTTTATGTAATCAGTCCCTGCAGGGAACGTGTCTGGAGCCGACTGCACATTTTCCCTGCACCCCAGTGAATTTTAGTATGCAGAGGCTCAACACAAGCTCTCACACTCCACAGCCTACATCCCCTCTGCATCACACTGTCAGCCCTTTCATTGCAAATAACTCTGCGTAAATTCGATTTCTGATCCTGCTTATGAGGAGACGACGACCAGGCGGTTGATCCCAAAGGCCCAATTTTAGAGTAATGGTGCGGAGGGTGAGTTTTTGAGTGTGCATGGTAATAAACTTACCAATAGTCCTCTGTCTTTTCTCAGCAGAGGACAGACTGAAGACATCGACTTGATTTCCAGTATCTGGTTTATAATAAGTCTCAATGTCTATAGAGAATTTCTCAACAAAGGGACAGGTATACCTGAGAAAGGAAAAAGACATCATTGTTGTGGATGGAAAAGAAATATGATAAAAGATTGGCAGCTGTGTCTCACGAGATAGAGCGGGTCATCTCCAAGTTTGAAGGGCGGTGGTTCAATCCCCAGTTCCCCTAGTCTGCATATCAAAGTAACCTCGGGCAAGATACTGAACCCTGAGTTGCCCTTCATGCATCCATTAGTGTGTGTGTGTGTGTGTGTGTGTGTGTGTGAATGATAGATAAAGGGCTTAGGCGCAGAAAAGAGCACTTCTATGACTGTATAGATGAATGGGTGAATGAGGCTTGTAGTAAGAAAGTGCTTTGAGTGCTCAAATGGAGTGGAAAAGCACTATGTAAGTACCAGTCTATTTACAACAACATAGAAATTAGAATATATCATCCATTAGTTCAGTTAGCTACAATCAAGGAAAAGCAAGTAATCTCAATGCCTGCCCATATCAGCTGATCAGTCAGCTGACGCCATTGCATGCAAACATTTGGTAAATCTAATATAGGCCATGCCATTAAAGCTGCTTTGAAACCCACCTTCACCCCAGCTAAACACTTCATGCTGTGTCTGACTTAATCAGTGTCATGCACTCATTGATGCTTGCTCTGTTCTGCACTGGAGTCTCGTTGCTGCTCTCCCCAGCGCATGCTTTAAATGTATGCTCATTGTAGGTGTGCTCTTCATTATGAATTCCACATATAGGTGTTATAAGGCAGGGAGCTCTCAGAACATCTTTTTCTTTTGGCTGCTCCCTTCAGGGGTCGCCACATCAGATCATCTGCCTCCATTTCACATGATCCCTAGCATCCTCCTCTGTCACACCTCTGCATGTCCTCCTTCATTACATCTATGAATCTTCTCTGTGGTCTTCTTCTTTTCCTGGCAGCTCCATATGCAACATCCTTTGTCCAATATATCTACTAGAATGTGTTTAAAACAGGGCTGGAAGGTCTGAACAATCCCTTTATTTAGAGGTGAATCTATGTTGCAGACAGGAGATGGACCCAAAATGCAGGACTTGGAAGAGCAGACATGAACTTGTCAGAGACAGTTATGGTTCTTGTGCGCTTCAGCTGTACGCTTCAATATGTATCAGTATGTTGCACAGTTACTGAGACACTGAAAGCGTAACAGACAGACAGACAGATGGACACCAGAAATGTGATCCCTCAGCGTCTCTGTGCCTCTCAGCAGACGACACGAAAACAGCTTTATTACTGAGCACTTGTAAAATACAAAGAAATCCTAGTCAGGAACAAACAATCCAACAACTGGGAATCTTCTAGGAAAACACACTTCAGGAAGGGACACAACCATGAGGGAGAACATGACAAAGTGCAAGGGGAGACTCAGACAATAAATACAAACGGGGAGATGAGAGGAGACGAAACAGGTGGAAGGACAGCTGAGGCTAATCGCAGATGACGAGACAGGTTAAGTAGAGCTAAATACAAAGAACTACTGACAAGAGAATGTCAAAATAAGACAGGAAATAACTAACACTGAGACTAACACCGAGATCAAGACACAAACATACAAACTTCACACAGAGACAGAAGACAAACAAACACGGAGATAAACATAACACCAGAAACAAAAGGCTATGGCACATGATCCCATCTCAAAACCAAAACACAGAAAAATGGCAGTGGTTTGCATTTTAATAGCAGATACAGCCTCGGATAGAGGCAGGCGCCTCCAGGGTGGACATGGTTAAAGGTACCAATAAACACAGAAGGTATTATTAAAAAGTAAATTTTCTTTCAAATGCAGCAGAGCATCAGGATTTTGCAGTAAGCAGTACCTATAAAGCTCATGTAAAGTGCTGCAAATCAGCATCAAGCGGACAAAGTGAGTGCCCAAAAAAAGCACTTTGTGGTCTGAGAAAGCAGTAGGACAGGTTGGTTCTAACAGATTAAGTCATCAGGATGATATTGCAAGTTGGCAGCAAACGAGTATGTGATCATGCAGCTGAAATTATTAGATTTTTTTTTAAAAGAAGGAACGAAAACATTCATCAGCAATACTGAGTCAAAGTTAAGTAATTCTTCAAATTTATGGGTGTGAGAGGCCACATAATAAAAAACCATTGGCAACATTTTGTGTCTGAAAGGTCAGCATTTCTACTTTAGGTAAAGCCAACAATCACTTGATGCTAAAGCATTAACATGGAGACGGTGTTTTACAATGTGTTTCCCGGAAATAACATTCCATCATTTTGCTGTTAGAAAGTCTCAGAGCAGACTTTATTTATTTTTGTGTGTGCGGTTGCCTCACCGGGTTCGTGTATAGGGGTAAGCGTTCCAGGATTCCTCCTCCACTCGAAGGGCAGCTTGAGGCAGAATGGCACAAAACCAGGAGGGGATGTGTTTCCCGATGTGATACACTTTGTGAGTGTACTGACCCGAGCCGCCAGGGCCGTCCTCATAGGGTTTGTTCTCCAGGATCTCCACCCCGCTGCCCTCGCCACAACTTTCCTGTCTGCTCTTTTTCTGCAAGACAGCAAACAGACAAAGCAGAGAGAAGTTTCATACAGTAAAGTAGGTTGGAAAATAAAAAACTATGAGAGAGACAACAAAAACTTTAGAAGTGGTCAAATTAATAATGTGGTTATTTAAAAGAATGAATGCACTAGCCAGCTTAGCAGCACCAAAAGGCCTAAAAGTAAAGAAAAACAAAGCAGAATTATCCCCTGCTGCATGGGCAGAGAGCCAGAGAGAAGGCTGCAGGATCATCAGCCAGGAGATAGCCCTAACTGAAGTTTCACTCCTTTAATCCTAGAACATCTTGGGGTAGTGGACATCTCCCCACTGCTCCCTGCAGCCTGCTCTAGGATCCTTGTCTCACAGTTCCTCTGGAGCCGGAGCGAAAGGCTCCCCTCCTCTTCCTCTTCAACAACATCTTGGATAGCTCTCCCCCTTTTGGGACCTGTGGCAGCAGAAACAACAGGTGCAACCCCAAAGGGGATTCGTATCTCCAGGTGGAATTGAACCAGTGACCTGTTGCTTACCAAGCGAATGTGTAAACCACTGCACCATGAAGACAAAATGAAAAAGTAACTTCTGGTAAATAAAGATCACAAGATGAGCAAAGTTACATCAGAAGAATGACTGGTTATCAGTATTGGTCCCAAAGGATGAGTAGAATCTTTAAACTGTTTCTCAGGAGAGGAAATAATGTCCAATACTTGAGGTGGTCTAAGACATACCAGGATTTCACTGTGGATGATGGGAATTTATTGTAGCAAGAGAAAGATAATGCTGGAGTTGGACTCTTTCTCTAGTCTGCATCATTGTGGACGATTCATACTAAAGCAGGATAATGAGCCCAAACACTCCTTTAAAAAAAATAAAAAACTTAAAGATCAGAGAAGACAAAGGAGTCACATGATCTCAAACTCCCTGAACATTTATAAGAAAGGCAAATTTTCCTGACATCACAAGAAGCTCTAATTCGCTAGCTGCAGGGCATTACATTTCTGTTTTCACTTGCACACCAGATCTATACAGTATGACTACAAAATTTATAATAAATAATCTTGTGCACCAGACAGACCCTCAAACGGCAGCTTTGTTACTGAGAATGGTGTTCTTAACGTCTCTTTTTTTGTTATTAATTTGTAAATCCCATAAAAAAGCATGCTTCTTTAGAAATAACTCAGTACTTTCAGCTTTACTATAAAGAGCTTTCAAACAATTAGTATCCCAAGCTTTTTATAGCGTTGAAAGGTCCTTTGATTGACTCTTCCTGATTCAGATTGATTGGTTTTGGTTAACGCGCAACTTGCTGCTGGCGCTGGTGTCCACACACCCTCCCTTCTTTCCATAAACTTCCAATTAAACCCCTGCTAGCCTCACACAGCACTCCTGTCTGTCACTGCCCAACCTTCTGATTACATCACCAAGCTGGATGATGCAGCAGAGGCAATGTGATGAGGTGGAAGGAAAAAGCTGCCACATGGAACAAGAAATCTCTGCCTCTCCTTTATATAAGACATCAGCATTCTCTTCTCCATCCACCCTGTTCCTTCACCGCTTTCATTTCTGAGTTTTTATTTTTCTTTAGCTTTGAAACACACCTCCACTTATGACACTGTATGTTTGGGATAAAAATCTTGCTGTAGCATGAAGAACTATTCATTGATGAGCTTCAGCAGATATAATCTTTTTGCTGACGTCATCTGCATTAAGAATAACACACCCATTTCCAACTCATCACATACACTGGTGGGCTGGAGGCCATGATGTTAAAGTTTAACACATTCAGTATGACTTTAGCATCATTTTCAGCCTCTGCTTGGTATATCTGATATATATCTTAATGCCTGAAACAGATGCAGTAAGTTTATAGCCAAATCTTTTCTGCTGGTGCAGTCACTTCTCCAGGCTTATTGCCACAGTAAGAAAGGAAATGAAGGAGGGGAATATGTGGTTTAAAAGGATGTATTTCAAATCAAACCACAATCTTTTCCTTAATCCAAATAAGTAGTTTTGCTGCTAACAAGCAGCTTCAGTTTTTCTGATAAGAGAAATGTCATTTTCTATTTAATTAGTGCCATACTGTATATTATACATTCTTAACCAAAACAAATAAGTCTTCCATTTTATAACCAGTGCATTATAAAATGTGAAATTTATATTCTGCCATGTCGCTTCATTTGTGCTTTAGTTACTGGGCTCACTCCATTATTAGCATGCAAAAGATATAAAGCTTATAAAATATGATGCTGTTTTGCATTAATGAAACTAAGCATCTATTCAAGTATGTTTATACTTATAATAAATCAGTTAATTACAAATTAAGATTTGGATTTCAATAGAACAGAACAGTATATTCTGATTTCCTGTTTTCATTTAAGCACTTATAATTAATAAAAATCTCAAGACTACATATACCATATGGTAATATTTTGAACCTGTTATAAACCTCTCCCTGTTTGATATAATCCAAACTAAATGAGACAGACACAGGGGAGATAAAAATCAGCACCCTTTCTGCCCAGCATGTAACTTCCTCCAATAAAAGGCAGCAGATGGTTCGACCACATAGATCCCACTGGGTGTTGTATTAATCCTTCTGCTCTACAGAGAACTGGTCTGGAATTATAGTTTATAAAGAACCTGCATCTCCTTATGAGACTCGCCATTTGTGCACATCCATATTCATGTGGCTTATTTCTGTAAATATATGAAATCCTTCCAGGATCGGATAATAGAAGCCCAGTTGCATTTGTTTCAAGGACCACTATGTACCAGGGTGGAAAATTTACTTTGGAAATTTGAAAATCTGCCAGCCACCAGGGTTGGCAAAAGTACTGACATTCTGCACTTAAGTAGAAGCAAGTACTTGTGTTAAAAACTACTCTGGTAAAAGTTGAAGTACTGCTTCAACTTCTTTACTCAAGTAAAAATAAAAAAGTGCAGGCTCTGAAATGTACTGGAGGACGTTCCTACCAACTATTTTTGCGTAAAGCTAACCGAACCTCAGGATATATTATTGTAATAATAAAATAATATTACATGAGAATACAAACATTATCCTAATCTAAATTTGAATTCTAATGAATGTACTCAGCTTGAATCTGTTATATAGGACACAAACTGTGAAAGGAAATTTCAAAAGAGCTCTATTCTCTGTGTCCTATATTGTAGAGTGTCACTGTGTCCCCACACCTAAATACAAAAATTTCCACACTCAGGGGTTACAGTGGTATTCAGAAGGTGGAGGAACTCTAACAGTTGTAGTGGTCCTGCACGGGGAAAAGAATCACAACTTTCTATTGTGAAATCCAGTGAAATCTGGGACCTCCGGGGCAGGGGACGGCACTTGCCACACATTGTATCTGACGGATGGTGAGCCCTGGCTGTACAGAATTTTTCCCACATCCTGCCTTTAAGCCCGGAGCTCCTCCACGGCCGGGATGAAGGCATTTTTCCTGGGAAATAAGACCACGGGGAGTGACCTGCTTGCTCTGGCGGCCCCCGGCCTGCCTCCAGGACCTCCAGGGCAGGGGAGGGACACTGGCCACACATTGTATCCAAGGGATAGTGAGCCCTGGCCAGGCAGAATTTTTCCCCCAACCCACCCTAAAGTCTGGAGCCCCTCCTCAGCTGAGATGAGGCCATTTTTCCAGGAATGGTCCCGCTCACTCTGGCGGCCCCCAGCCTGCACCCATCACCTCCGGGGCAGGGGAGGGGCACTTGCAGCCACTGGCAGGTAAATATTCACATCCACTCAAAAAAAGAAGAAGATCATTTTGTGTTTAGAACCACTTTCATCATTTCCCACTTCTTGGCCTGCTACAAGAGCAAAATGACTGCTGCAATCACATGTAACATATCCAAATTATTATATTTAGCTGTTTAGTTTCTCAGAAAATCAGCCACTTTCATTCAATAAACCTGGCATGTTTGGATGAATATGCCAGAGATAATACCACTGGCATACAGCCATAGCTGGACACACTTTGTATTGGAAAAGAAAACAATAAAATTGACACAATAAAATAAAATCAGTTAGCCATGCTATCCAGTAACCATCCCAGTCAAGATCAGTATCATATCAGATACCATGGGTGCATCCCTGATTAATATAAATGATAGCCCACTGGGGTGAGAAATTTTCCAAATACGGTATACAAGAAGTATTTTTTATCTTATCTTATAAAGCCAATGAGGAAACAGCAAAAGCGTCTCTGAAATACACAACAAAACAGCACTGAAAAAACGTTTTGGCCTCTGTATTTAGCCTTCATTACAACGTCACAGTGGGTTAGCAAAGGGAGCTACAGTATAGCTGATAGGTTCTGATTCCAGCCACTGGACTGGATCTCTTGATGTGTTTGTGGCGATGATACCTTTTGGAGCATTTTACTAGAATTATATGACAAATAAAATGGTTTGCTTTGTGATACAGCTTGCAAAAGACATTCACGGTTCAATTCTGATGAGTGAAATTTTTTGTATTTTATTTGTCTGCACCAATTATTACCCATCTATCTGTGCATGTGTTGCACCCATAGAGATTATGAATCAAACTTCACAGTAAGTTATCTGCTCTTATGCTCTCTATTTTCTGGCTCCAAAACCAACATGGCTGCAGGCAGAACATTGAGACTTTAAAATGCAGAGTTCAGAAACCACTGTTTGGTTATGCCCACCTTCTGTGGTTTACCACCACAGCGTTTTGGGCAGTCTGAAGATCTGGGGTCTCAGGGTTTGGTGTCCATACAAGCGAGTGATGGAGCAGCTAGTTATCAGCTGTCATACACGTCATGCAAACTGATCGACTGCAGCAACTACAGTAAATTAGAATGCTAAGTTTGAATCTTACTGCTGAATCAGAACGAATTAACTGGCACTGTCTTCTGATTTTTAAACCATGATTGAAAAGACATTGATCTCCTGCCACTGTAATATGCTGCAGGTCGAGGAACGCACAACGTGAATACAAATCATCACGATCATTATTAACAGCAAGAGTGGGGTGTTCAGGGTCAAGAAGGAGAGCTCAGATTGCACACGGAGCTCTCTCTACTGAAGACTTTAGGGAGGTAATATCAGTAATGAAGGTCAGAGGAGGCAAACAGCTGGAAAATTGTAATAATCTAGCAGGTAATGTAATTTAGATGAGGAGCTAGGGGCCTCAAATTACCATCCTCGTGTCTGCATACCTTCTGGGAAGACAGAACACAGGATCTGTATTAATAGCACTCATTTTATAGCCCAGAGAAGAAAAAGAGCTACAGCACAGAATTTACAGCACTACTCCAGGGTGCTTTGTGGCTCTTTATTAAAACATAGGTAATTCTGAGAAATTCTGAGTCTGACAGGAAATTAAAGCTGTTCTCTTGCACCACATCTAACACAGTGATGGTAAAAATGCTCAGCTTGAGGCTTTGCAGTAGGACTTTACTAAATAATAGGTGGCTATTGCCATCTTTTAGATACAGAGTGTGCTCAAACTGATATAAAATGAATGTGAATCAGAGGCTGAAAAGCCAAATTAGTGATTTTGTTAGTGGTGATTGAATTACTGAGTGTTCACAGGTGGTACTGATTGAGTTGCCATGGGACATTAGCATGGCAACATTAACTAATTAGATCACTGCTAATTAGCAGGTAATAAGTAAAAATTTGAAAAAGCCAAAATGTGATTACATTGCATCTGTTGGCTTGGAATTTCCCGTTTTCTTAACTTTCTTTAATTTTAATGTAGGTGCAAGAGTATAAGAGTGGTAGTGTACCAAACTTTGCTAATTAACAATCAACACAAAGTATGGTAAAGGCAGATAAGGATATCAGATATTTGATAATCTTAACCATGAGGCTGAGAGAAATAATGACAGGATTTTAAAAAATGATGGTATCCTCAAGGTTATTAAACTGTGAAATTATGAAAGAATCCTTATAGCGATATTTGAACAAAATTTCACGACAGCCCACCAAGAAGTTCTGCAGACAAGATCACTTTAAATATTAAAGGCCGTGATATTTCACTAGCTTTGAGCTGCCGATGACTCTGAACAGTCTGATTGTTAGATATTTCAGTCTGGCCCAAACTGGTGGACAAACGGGACTGCCGTGCCCTCATCCTATAGCCACAGCAGCTAAAAACTCAAGAAGGTGATTCAGGCCACAGTTAAAAGCAATCTTAATGAAACATATCAATTCAAGGAAAAGACTGTAAAGCAGAACTCTGAAGCGCTTCAATTTACATATCAGGATTTTTTCTGAGAAATTGCACGCGCTTTCCTAGAAACAATATTATATTGTGATTACAGGGAAATTCACTCCTAAAGATTTGTTACTCTGTTCTCGCTTTAATTTTACAACTCATCAAAACAGTTTGTACTTTTATCAGTCACAACTCCCGATCCCCAATACTGACCAGCAGTGCATTAGTGTTTTGAGTCAATTTACTTCAAATTTTTAAAAATATATAATATGGTAGCTAGGCTCCAGCCTTCCTGCACCCCTGAATTGGATAAGCAGAAGAGGATGGAAGGATGGATGGACAGAAGAGAAAATCCAGTACTGCACTGTCAGAAGTTTCCTTGCAAAAATACAAATATATACTCTCAGTCTTATGTCACAGGTACGTGTCATGGCACAGGTAATTACATCCAGGTGAGCATATATATATCAACACCTATCCCCGGGTGGTTGTCAGATACTCTGCTGGGATAATAAGCTGCCCAAAGGAGGAAATAGAAGCCACTGACATCAAGACAAGAAAGCTCCTCACCACGCATGGAGGATTTCACCCCAAATCCAGCACCCTGAGACTGCACGCAAAGCAAAAAGAAGGAGCCAGAGGACAAATGAGTGTCAGAACCACTATCCTGGATGTAACAACAAAGATCCACAAGCACATCAAGAAGATGGCCATAAATGTCCATGTGCTTAGTGAGTACCTCAGGCAGCAGAAACCTGAGAGAGAAGAGGAGCAAGAACAGGAACCATCATGGAAGGACAAGTCTCTGCACAGCACGTACCACCGGCAGATAGAGGAAGTGGCCAATATCGAAAATCCTACCAATGGCTGGACAAATCTGGACTGACAGACAGCACAGAGGCACTAATCGTGGCAGCACAGGAGCAAACTCTAAGCACTAGATAAATAGAGGCTTGTGTCAACCACAAAAGGCAAGACCCCAGGTGCAGGCTGTGCAGAGATGCCCCTGAGACAATCCACCACATAAGATGCTAGCAGACAGGGCATTCATGGAACGCCATAACCAAGTTACTGGCAAAAAGGTAAGACATTAGATGTAGTTGGTCACCAGCTCTCAGGAGGGATTTTGGACCAATTGATAGAAACTCTAAATCTTTTAGGCTTCTTCTCTTCTTCTTCTTGGCAAATTGAAGCTTCAGCTTCCACCACAGATTTTCTACAGAATTGAGGTCTGAAGACTGGCTAGGCCACTCCATGACCTTAATGTACTTCTTCTTTAGCCTCTCCTTTATGCCTCGGTAGTATGTTGTGGGTCACTGTAATGCTGTAAGACCCATCCATGACCCATCATCAGTGTTCTGCCTTCTTGAGCAGGGGGACCTTGCTGCAATGGTTTCTGAAAGCTGAGAAATTACACTTCACGGCCAGCATAGGGTTCTTACCGTAATTGTTGCTGGAAGTCCACAAACAGTGGGACATTTGAAGTACACCGTGTCCCGACAACATGTTCAGCTTTATAAGGTTAAAAAGCTCCTCCTGTGTAGTTTTGTCTGATCCGCCAGCTTTCTCATGATCATCTTCATACCATGAGGCAAGCAAGCACTTGCATGGCGCTTCAGACTGAGGACAATTGATGGCAATTTTATATTTCTTACATTTGTGAATAATCCCACAAGCAGTTGTCACCAGTATAAAAGCTATATATTTTTATGTACAGTACAGCACTTTGGTCAACTCAGTTGTTTTAAATATGCTATAATAAATCAATTTGACCTTTATCTTATCTGTGTGTCCAGTTTGAAAATTGTTGCTAGCTTTTGCCAGCTGTCAGACAACTGTATCTGTTTCATTGTAATGACCCAGCTTTGCTGAGGGTCTTCATTCTACCAGTCTGAAGTGTTCAGCATAATGTATGTAACAACAAAAGGTTAGCATTAACCAGGGTTATCTAACTGCTCTCCTCAGGTCTTCTGGTGCCTTAGAAGAGCCTCATGCATCACACGTTATGACTGGCTGCTCAGAGGCTTCGTACACCTTCTCCACTGGTCACGTTTCAAATACTGCACTTTCGGTTTGACACTGGCCACACACAAAAGGTTACTGTCAGGTTGCTGCTGCAATAAAACAAAAATGCAATGGAAAATCCCACACAGCAACAACAACAAGTAGACAAAATTATAATCTCCTGTGGACAACTCATGATCCCCAGAGGATGAAGCCCAGGGGTTACTAATTCCCAAACTTTCCTCATGTGTAGTTATTTGCGACATCTAATTAACAAAGGTGGGGGCTATGTCAGGTTGCTTTTGGGGAAACTGGCAATATTAAGTGAAACCCAGTGAAACATTCAATATTCAAAAATTGCTTTATTTTATATATCCTGCAACTGCAGTCATTGATAGCTAGATGTACAACTGAAAACGTATTACAGAACAGATGCGGTCCCAGTGGGAATATGAGCATTAGGAGGCCATAATTCCCAGACCGGGAGAGACACTCCAGCAGAATCCAGGCACAACATCAACATCATCATGCCTGTAAACGGAGTCTGCTGAATGAATACTCAGCCTAATATCATCAGTGGTGAGCTGCTGGTATTTATCAGCAGACGAGTCAGGAAAACATTTGCAGCCTTGTGCAATTTAATCCAATAATTTCCACATTTGAGATGGATGGATGGGATGGATGGATGTGGATGGATGTTAGATAATAACCCTGTAGAATGCATGATAATGGGACTCCACTGAATTGTCAATATTATCTATTGTAAGGGAACTCTAAGAGTATTCCTTATTTTGTTTTTGTTCTTTCTTGTTTAATTGTGTATCGTAATGTTGTGTCCACCAATACCTTAACATTTCACTGTACCGCTTAGACACATAGCTGTCCTCTCTCTCTGTTTCCCTCAAAAACAAAATGATGGCAGCTGCTGCCTTGCTGCAGCTGATGTCACCGGTTACCATGGCAACTAATGCCCAGCTGCGATGCTGAGCAAGAGGGAGGGTCTAGCGCTGTGTGTGTGTGTGTGTGTGTGTGTGTGTGTGTGTGTGTGTGTGTGTGTGCGTGTGTGTGTGTGTGTGTGTGTCTTATCTAAGGTGTGAGTGACAATAAATTCAGAGGGTTTTGGTAAAAAACAAAACAAAAAACCTTTTATGCCATGAGGTCCATGAGACTACTGTACATCAAATAGCTGTGATACTTTTATGTATAAATGGGGGTGGGGGGTGGAAGTATGAGGATTTGGAAACATTTAAAAATATAACAGGTTTTAACTTCTAAAATTAAGACAAGTAATTTAGATTTTGCCCAAATTCTGCATCAAACTGAAGCACATTTATGTCACTGACCATGTTAACTTTAGATTTCAATCATTTGTATCCATTTAGCCATCAGATGACAAATTTGACTTATCAATCTTTGTTCGGTTAAATCAATCTGCAGCCACTGTTCACCTCTAAGAAATATGGCTGTGCCTCGTGAACATAGCATAAGAAGTGAACTTAGCGCTGCCATAGCTCATTTTGAGCAGGCGACCCACAGGTCAAAAGGCTGCTGAGGCCTGGGTTTGATTCCACCCCAGACTATTCCACTTTCCTGTCTACACTCTACTGTGACTGTCTAATAAAGGCTAAAAATGACTGGAAAAATCATTTTTAAAAAGAAGCAAGGGAACTTGACAGGAGTGACACAATTATTGTTAGTTAAAAATACACTTTGTATGTGTCAATTTGTGGCTAGACTGCACACCATTAGAAGAGCAATACATAAAGCTTTGTACAGTGAGAGATAGAAGGGAAGTTTAATTCCAGACAGGGGCGGGGCTTCTGGGGGGCTTCTGGGTTGCTGGGAGGACGGCACACACTCGGCCCGGGCCTGGACGGGGCCCGGATAGGACAGAGGATAAGATTTCAGATTTCAGCCTCTATCACATCCGAGGAGCGCTGGAGAAGGCGATTGTCTTTATCAGTGACAAAAAAGAGCGGCACAGAGAAGCAAGTGTGCTCAAGAATGCCATAAGAAAATTTTCTTTCTTTCTTTTTTTTTTGGGCAACATGCAAACCAAGATTCTTGAGTGTATAAACGCTGCCTCACAGTTACTGCAAGCTAAGGATGTGGATATTCTGAAAGCATCTACTCTTCTGCAAAATGCCATCAGCATTTCGATGGCGTTTAGGGAGCAGTTTGCTGAGGCTAAGTCTGCCACTCTTGCTCTAGCTACAAAATGGGGATGTCAAAAGCAGTTTGACACAACCAGGGCCAGAAAAGTTAAGCATCACTTTGATGAACTTTCTGAAGACAGCCGCCTCACTGACACAGAGAGCAACATTCGGGTGCACGTTGTCAATGCCTGTCTTGATATCATCATCCAACAACTGTCCCAAACATTCACTAGCTTAAACAGAACTGTGAAAATGTTTGAGGCAATTCACCCCAACACTGCTGCAAGCAGGAGATGAGGAGTTACACCAAGCTGCGGCTTAGTGAGCACTACAGTTGGGACATCGCCCCCAGCTTCCCTGGCCAGCTGCTTTGTTGTAGAACCTCTTTTTGGGATCTGATTAAGCAAAAATCTGTTGCAGATCCGGTAAAAATTCTCCTTGTCAACCACCCAGCAGTAACTTCTACATTCACTGAGGTTTGCACCGCCCTCCTTTTATTTTTGACTCTTTCCGACACCGTTGCAACCTCCGAGCGCTCATTCTCCAAGTTAAAACTCCTTAAAAAGCACTTGAGGAGCACAGTGGGGCAGGAGAGAATGAGTGGACTTGCTATGTTGTCCACAGAGAATGAGAGAGCAAAGAAAATAGACATACAGAGCATCGTGGACAAGTTTGCGGAGCACAAGGCTCGTCGTATCCCCTTCAGATAGTAGTGAGTAGGCCTAAAGACTTCATATTGAAATTGTCTTTGTGAACATGTGGGCCGCTGTGCCAGTTTTACCAAACTTAAAAGCTACTGATCCAGACTCTGAGCTGATCCAGGCTCTGAGCTGATCCAGGCTCTGAGCTGGAATAGATAAAGTGGGTGTCAAAATGATCTGATCGCTATCCGTGGTGCTGAACTGCTTTGAATTTGTGTTGTTTT
>VUQK01005248.1:17110-28583 GCA_015106715.1 Bujurquina vittata | reverse complement strand
TAAATAATAATGCCTTACACTTATGTAGCACTTTTCATGGTACTCAAAGCGCTTTACAATTTTGTGCACTATTCATTCACACCTCAATCACACTTGGTGGTGGTAAGCTACTAATGCAGCCACAGCTGCCCTGGGGCAGTCTGACGGAAGCGTGGCTGCCAATCCGTGCCTACGGCCCCTCCGACCCACACCAAACACCAACCACACATTCACACTTAGGCAATGTGGGTTAAGTGTCTTGCCCAGGGACACAATGACAGCATACGCTCAGACGGGGACTCAAACCAGCAACCCTCCGGTTGCAAGGTGAGCACCTACCCACTGCACCACTGCCACCCCATAAACTGTTTGCATTTGTGATCCCTGATTTTGATTTCTTGTCCCTTATTTCCTTTTAAGTATGTTTAATCATGTTCTCAGTGCGTCTTTCTCCCGGTTTGGTGTCACGTTTGCACTTGTTTCCTTGTCTTCTCACTTCCTGTTTTATTTTGCCAACCCCCATCTCATGTGCTTTGTGTTTTGCTTTACTTCCCTTAGTCTCGTTAGTGTCATTCTGTTCACGTGTTCTGCCCCAGCTTTCTCCACTTCCCTAATCACCCTCCCGTGTATTGCCTCAGTCATCCCTGTATTGCTTGTCAGAATCTTGTTGTAGTGGTTGGGTGTCGTGCTGTGTTCTTCATACTCCTAGTATTCCCTAGACACCCTTCCCAGTTTAGGCGTTCTTCAGTTATCTGTCTTGGTTTGTGTATTTGTTTGAGTTGCCGGCCATGCCGTTTGCCTGACTCGGAGTCCTGCTTTTGGGTCCTTACCTTTTTCACACACCACACGGGCCAGCTTTTGTCAACCGTGACAATAACCATCTCTAGGGTTTACAGAAAATGGTCCAAAAAAGAGAAAATATCCAGTGAGCGGCAGAGCTCTGAGTGAAAATGTGTAGTTGATGCCAGAGGTCAGAGAACGGCCAGAGTGCTTTGAGCTGATAGAGAGGGGACATTAACTCAAATAATCACTTGTTACAACCAAGGCATGCAGAAGAGCATCTCTGAATAAACAACGCATTGAAACTCAAAGCAGATAGGCTACAGCAACAGAAAACCACGCTGACTCCTGTCACCTAAGAACAATCACAAAAAAATGTCAGACATAGGTCACTACTAAGTTTCGGACCCCACTGTGAATACCTGCAAGAGATCCCCCCAAAAGCAAAAATACAAAATGGCTGGCTGAAAAACATGTCATGTCACGTTTGTTTTGAATAATTCGGCAATTCTAAGGGTTCTGAGTTATCTTTTAACAACCTTGATGCGCTTGGCAGCATCGAAAACTCAAGGTCCCATGGTGCAACACTTACCTCTCTTTATCTCGCCTCGCCTGTTCTTCCATGACGCTTCTCAGATTAGCAAGTCTCTCGTGATCCCTCTGCTCCAGCACTTTCCTCCTCTTCTGCTGTTTTAAATAAAACTGTCTGATCTGGGAAATGAAGAAAAAACAAACACTAAAACTGAACAAGAACACTTCCACTAAGTTGGCTCCCACAGAAACTCTAAGGATCATCATGTCCTATTGATTGAGACGGAGCGGGAATCAGATAAGTGTAAATAGAGAGAATGAGATGATATTTCAACGTCTGCCAGACTATTGTGCTAAATTATATGGAATCCAATGAGGCCTAAATGTTCTCATTAATCAGAATGTCTCAGGTTGCCTATACTCTCCTAGCAGACCCCTGAGGAGAGATTTAATTAAACAGTCAGACATACCCACACAGATACACACATTCTGGTGCTGTCCTACCTGTGGGTTCAATAACTAAAATGAATAATCAAAATACCCATGCAATTATACCCACAATATGCTTTCAATTTGATATCCATGCATGCCCACAATTAAATCATTCAGACTCTGAAGTCACAAATGGCAAAAAAACAAAAACTTGAATGCCATGAAATTTCATCAAATCACTGCCTATATCAAAAATCCTGTAATGCTGCAATTATGCTTTTATTTTACTCATTCCCAAAGTCTTAAAGGACAATATATTTTCCTTTTCCTAAAAGAAAAGAGGTTAAATAAAAGCGCTCCACAGCATTTTCAATACTTCTAAAAAAAAGCTGAGAATTACTTTCAGTGTTTGTTTTGTAGGCTTTCGGTGAAATTTTTTTTCTTTGAGAATTCTTTCGTACACATCATCCGTTCATGCACCTGAAAAAGTTTTTAGGATGAGCTCACGTGCAATATATAATTTGATGCTTTTGAAAGTACACTCGGTGTGTGGCATACCGTAAACAGTAATCTAAACCTAAACTAATCCCATTGTCTGCTTTTGCTCTATTTTGACATGGATGTGTGCATGTTAGTAGATAGGATGCGCCATAATGAAGCATAAGAATTTTTAGTCATTTTATCCCACAGAACAATTAAAGCAGGCCTTCCCCCTCCATATTTTTATTCTTGTACACTGCTGGAGCAGTTTTGTATGATTCAGTAAAAATAGTCGTTATTTATCACATACAAGGTCTTCTGATTGGCTGCCCTTTACAAACAGAGTTCTATGCCTGGTATGACCATACCAAAGATTTCTGCTCTCATTGACATCATGCAGTGCCAAAAGTAGAAAAAATAAAGCCTTGAGCTTTTGTCCTAGGCTTAACCCAAGATGATTTTAGATTTTATACATGCAAAATAACAGATATTAATAATCAAGTGTTTCATGAATTAAACAAAGTGTTTACTTTTTCTTTCTGCTGCGACCTGATGGCCGCCTCCTTTTCCATCTCACTCTTCAACCTCGCCTCTTCTTTCTCTTGTTGTCTGGCTGCTATCGCTGCTTCCAGCTTTGCTACCTCCTCCTGCTGGGCTCGCCACTGCTGCACCTACAAATACACATGCAAACATACACCAAGGGATGAACAAAAAAAAAAAGAAGAAGAAGAAAAAAAGCTGACTGTTGTCTATCAGCAGCCAGAGAATAAGAATTATTTACACACGGCGGCAACCAGCTGCCAAATTGTGGCATGAACTCCAGAGGAGATGCCAAAACTGCTTTTCACACTTTTTGTTAGATCCCCTCAGGGCCCCTCAAAACACTGAATCATAAAGAAAACCCTCATGTTTGAGTCCCGTACTAAAACAAAACCTATTCTAGTGAGGAGAGCGATGTCCTTATTCAGCAATTTAGATCAAGTATATTTATACACAAGCTCCTCCAGAGTTAAAATGTAGAGATTTTTAAACTAAAGTTTTAGCTGGCAAAGAAAAAAAAATCAATAGCAATCTTCACTCACCCAGCGAGATATTTGGGGAAGAGACCATCTTAACTTTTCAAACACACACACACACACACACACACGCACATTTACTGGGGCGTGAGTGACAGGTTCGTTATGCAGCAGCCTCTCTGTGGCATGCTGGGTACTGAAGTGTTGAATTCTGACCGGGCAGACAGATTTACAGATCTATCAGAGGAAAGCTCGGGACTCTCCAAAGGGATAAACTGCAAATTAACGTGGTCACAGGCACATTAGCGCCGGCAGTATCATCAAGTTAATCATACATGATGTGTGCCTGAGAGAAAGCAGCAGCTGCGTGTTGGAGAGAGGACTTTAAACCCTCCAGCCTCAAATCCACTTCTATTTAAAAAGGCTGAAGATAGAAATACAATGTGATTATTCTTTAGGAAGCTCTCATACATTTGAAATTATTTTATGTAGATGTTTGGGTCCTCACTTTTAATTTTGACTGAAATCGGGACACCGATGACATTTTATATGTCCTGAAAGTGTGTCCTGCCTAAGCATTGGCAGTAAGCGGTGAGTGGATAATAAATGATAGTGACAGCATTTCGTTTTCTGCTACTGGACACTTTTTAAGAAGTTAACTTTTTTTTTATAATTAGTGCTGGGCTGTCTGCTATCCTGCCTTTCGCTTTTCTCTTCCTCCTCTTCATTCTAGCCTCTTAGCCATGTGTTAATATGCACTGTGCACTTGTTTGTTTTTTAAACCATTTCCATTACTGCTTTGTGTAGTGTAATCCTGCAGTTGTAAAAGGTCACATTAATGATTTGAATAACTTTGCATGTTCACACGGGGAAAAACTTTAGACCTATACAAGAAATCACATTGAAATTTTGGCATAAGCTGACGATAAAACTTTAGTGGGCATATTTTCCTCAGAAAAACAAGTACACATAATTAAACTATCCATCAAGCTCAGTCCGTCCAATATACTGAAAGATACCTGCAAGTTTTATGCAAAACCATGCAGATGAGTGTGCATGCAGCACATATATTCTGAGGCGCCCGGGTCACAGGACAATTCAAAATCTTTCTTTAAAAACTCCAAGATTCCCAGTGTCTGAATGTATTTTATATGACTTCTTGTTTAGGCAGAAATGAAGAGGCATTTTAGGCAGCACAAAGAGAATAAAATGGTCATTATGTACAGTCTACAGTAATTTGTCACAGGAATCTCATTTTCTGTGAATTCAAATGGAAATGGGAAACCATCCTTTTTCATGGTAGCACAAAAAAGACTGCAGAGATGTCAGAATAACAAAAGAATGATATTCTTTTTATCGGAGTGCTGCAGCTGGCTCAAAGCTTTTGTTAATATAACTGTACAGTTAAATGTCTTTTGTCAGTCTGCGTTGCAGCAGCCGTCATAACTTTCTGCTGCAAGTTATTTAATATATATAACAGCTGATGGAAGCAGTTTAGCCTTAAAAAAAAGAAATCCAAACTATAAAAATCATCATTGAGGTAAATTACTGCAACAAACAAAAGCTAGAATAGCATTACTCCTTATTATGCTGGAACACTGCCGAGTGACATTAATGACACATGAGATTTACAGAATCTTTAAAGGGACAAGAGCTGAAGTCAATTACGAGATGACAAAAATGAAACTATGAAATTATAGTTGTATTTTTACAGCCAAGACAATGAACATTTTCCTGAGGTCCATAACAGGTACATCACTGTGCAAAGGAAAAATTATAGACATATGAGTAATTAACTCCTCAGAGAGTTGTCAGCGTAACCACTGTGGAGCCCACACACTGCCTCAACTCCACAGCTGTTTTCATCTGGCCACCAGAGAGACTTGGCAGTCACTAAATGACTGACTCAATGACAGGCGATCTTCTAACACAGAGCCGGGAGAACATCCTGATTACTGCAGGAAGGGCACATAAATAATCTGGCCACAAGTTAATCTCTAACAGTGATGTTTGTTTTTCAAAGTACTCTGGAGATTAGGAAAAGAAAAAGAATACTGGATATAAAAGAAAACCTCCAGTTTTGCGAAACGCTTCTTCTTTCGTTTGTAGCGCCGCTTATCCTTTGGCCTGCTCATCCCTTTCCCACCTGAGCATGTTGCAACAATCTGTCATCCCTCCAGGCTTTATTTACTCATGTGGAAAAAAAAAACAATCGCTCATCAAATATGCCTCGGAGCGAGATATAAGTGGGAGGTAAAATGAAAGCAAGGACACAATAAAAGGCTGAAATTAACAGTAACACAGAGAACAATACGAGCTAATTACGACAGCCAGAACAAACGGGCGATGATTTGAAAAGAAGAGTCTGTCTTTCAGTGATAAAATGGAATGAAATAAGCGACGGCTCATGCATGTGATGCTTACTCGTTATCTTAACCATCCATTTTTATTTTAAAGTTACCACAACGTCTATGATTTCACGTCTGGAGCTCCTTCTGAAACTGCTATATGATCGCTAATATCATCAGCGTCAATACTCATGAATCTGGACTGTCTTCTGTGGCCTGTGTGACATCCTTGCTGCTTCTAAAACAGAGAGGTTCAAGCAAACTCTGAAATCAATTACCCTTGATTTCTTCCCACTGCACCATTCCCCGAAGAGTGTCTGAGTGGGATGGCAGTGCACAGCCTCGCTCGTTATAATGAGGTCAGTGTCAGACCAGCCCTGACCAAAAACTGTCCTGTGCATGCTTTCATCTGAACCCATGGAGAAGATGAGAAGTGGAAATCCAAGCAAGAGAATGTAACAAGTAGGTACTTACTCTACAGCCTTAACCACAAAGTGCCAACAGAGAAATCTTTTATTTAATGAATCTTTGTTTCACAGAAAGCTGTTTCTAAAGGGTCTCTTGTCTTTTTTGAAACTGTGCTTTCGGTCTGTTTGTTGCACACATACTCGATAAGTTACCCAATATGGAAAATACAATCACACTGTTAAAATAAATGAGGATAAACTGCTCTTGAATTATAGATCATGATGACCGTGAGCCCTCCATAAAATATATAGTTTGATTCATTTATAATATACTGACAGCTACATTCTGCAAGTGTTTGCTACCACATTTTCCTACACAGAACACATAATACAATAGGGATGACTCACAGTAGAGTCAGGAGAGTTGTTTGGATCAGAGGGAGCAGCTGCAGAAACCAAAGCATTAAAGAGGCAGATGCATCGGAAGGAGAATCCATCTTGCCTCGCTGCAGTGTCACTGTGCAGCGATGATAAAGGCAGACTGAATGAAAAGCAGGAATCCATCTGAGCCTTCACGCAAACTCAAATATGTGCACATGCACCATTTAAATTGCACTCCATGAAAAAAAAATCTATTGGCACTCACTTGTCTTCAAGTCCAACTTTTGTTGTCAGTTTAAGAAGACACATTTTGACGTTAGCCATCAAGTATTAAGTATCAATTTTTTTTTTTTTGAGAATGCACTTAAAATGGGATTATCTCTCAAACGTTTGTATAGACATTTCAACTCTTCAGTGTGACACAGGTGAGAAAAATAACTCACTATAGGAACAAAGGGAAAGGGGTGGAGATTGTTACATATAGTGCCTGAAGGAGGTCATTTTATGAATGGCCTTATATTATAAACCTTTGCTCTCATATTTAGGATGTTAGAAATAAAGTGTTGTTTGGAAATAATGCATAACTAAGGTCGGTGCTATCTGGAACTGTGTTCTCACTGTCTGTCTGAGAAGAAGACTTTAAGGTCAACTCAACACCAAGCTGTGATATCCTCTGTTTTCCACATATTGTTTTGTATAATGATTGATAAGCTTTGACTATAAAATCCTGACCTGGAGAAGACATTTTCGTCAGTCTTTCGTGCTGTAGTTCTGCTCAAAACTGTGCCATGCTACAAAGTCTGGACCGTATTAATTTGTTAACTGTTTGAAATGGCTTTATTAAGTTTAATAATAGACTCCTATTCCCTGTGTTGTTGTCATTTTTCTGTCCGATCAAGAACACGCAAAAACCTAAAAGAAGACACCCAATTTTTTATTTTCCTTCATGCCAGACCAATACGGCACTATATATTTAAGACCGATACCGATATTTTGTGATTTAAAAATCTAATATATTGGTTGATCCCCCCCCCAAACATACAAAGTATAAAAAGATTTCCCTAACATTCATTGTGGTTAGTTATATAAGATTCCTTACTAAGATAATATGACAATAAGTTGGGCTTTTTTGTCAACTAGTGAATTACGTGTTTAGGCTCCACCAGACTGCTTGGAGCTGGTTGTTGTGTTTACCAACAGGAAAGTTGCAGAATGCCCTCTAGTGGACAAATTATGCAACATCAACACTCATAACACGGTTAAATAGTGTTTCTTCCATCTCTTCTTTATGTTTAAATTTTTTTTTTATCGGACATTTTTTAATGCCGATACCAATATGCAGGCAGATAGTCAATATTGGCACCCCCACCAATATATCAGCTGGGCTCAAGTTATATACTATATTATTGCTGTTATCCCTGCATACCATCACTAGTAGCACATGTCCAAAAGTCTCATAACAAATTTCATTACAAAATACAAAAATTGGGGTAATATAGAGTTAAAAACACTGAAAAATAGAGAGACAATTAATTCATGCCAAGAGGGAAGAATTCACAGATCTCTACAGAAAACAATCCTGGAACTTTGCATCTGCAATCCGACAGCACAAAAACAACATCGATGCTTTTTTTTTTTGCTTTTTTTTGACAAAATGAGATGTTGGCTCCCACCATTCCTAACTCATATATCAGTGTCTTATCCAAACAGCCACAGGACATAAGCAACTTGGTGCTACATCAACACCACATGGATTTGTTCACATGAGTAACTTGTTTGTTGTGCGAATGTGAACTAGCAGCCCTCAGAGACAGCAACATCATGTTTGCAAGACCATTCTTATTAGCTTGTTTGCATTCACAGCCCATCCCAAGTGGCAGCTAAAGTAAGAGATGCTGTCAGGCAGCCTGGCGTAATATACAGCCTCATCAGCAGATACACTGTATACAAGCAGGCATTCAGACATTCCTGCCTCTCTGGTCCCTCAAACTATACACTATTACAGCTGCACATCACATAGTTTGAAAGGAATATAGGGAAAAGGATGTTATGCTAAATGCATACTGAATATATATGAGAAAAAATGTATATTCTGGCAGCAAAAATAGATTTCAGTGCAGCTTAAAAATAAATGCAGCCCATGGAGAGTTCCTACTGGGTAAGCTGCAGAGTAAGTAAAGCTATAGGTCCACAGGTTACATAACAGTAGCATCAATGCTCTCAAATCCTATATTTAAAATGTTCCTTCAATGTGCGACAACCCGTGTTTCAAAGGTAAAAGAGACTAACTTTTTCTCTGAGATGGAAGCAAATGTCCTGCTGGTGCTGGCGGTCTCTGTGTAGCTCCAGCTCCTCCTGGTGGGCATGATTTGCCTCCTGCAGCGTGACCTGGGCTTGGGCCAGCAGCCCTTCATGGTCTCGCTGCCACTGCTGGGTCAATGCTCTTAGCTGCGCCTGTGTGAAGCGCTGCAAGTCCCATACACCTTCATGCTCCAGCTGGAAGAAAAATGAGAGTGGTCTCTGTACTGTTTTGTATGTGAGGTGACAAAAAAAATGTTTTAACTGTAGGACTGTATCAGGAACACATAGTCAAATCATGGAAGGTGACACTGTGATCACAGTGCTTCAGAAGTGAAGCAGCACAGCCCAAATGGCAACTCTGATATATTATGCATAATGCTGCACAAAATTAATAATATGCTAATAGAAAACCAAAAACATCCCTTTGTTATAATACTCCACAATAATGGCAGCGGGACCATAGGGACAACTCTGTGTCAGATCTAACTCTGCTGGTGTATAAAATGGTCCCTCTCTCCTGGCTGTGAAATGTCCTACAGGAAAACAGTTCCTTTCTGTGTGAGGGCTGCCTGTAGCTATTCATCATTGTGTCAGCGCTCACAGAGGCTGCACCACTTGGCTGCTTCATTGGAACCGAGGGAATGATATTCATCTATGGGCTAATAGTGGCTAACTGACGGTGGGAAGGCATTAGACGGCTGAATGGTTTTATTGAAAATGAGTGAGCTGACAGACCTGCCAGTGGAACAGAAGCGCCAGAGGTAGTCAAGCAAATCCTGTTTATTAATACACAACTTTGGAACTTGAGGAAGAGCTGCCCTTTGTTCTTCACTTTCTCTTTTTGTCTCTTCCACTACCCCTGCCTTCCCCTGTGGTTCGATGTAAAGACTAAACATGAGCCTATGCATGTTTGTGCACAGGCTTGCGTGTACTTTAGCCACTGCACTCACAGTGTGTGTGTGTGTGTGTTTGTGTGGATGCATCCACCGCACTGTGTCTGCAGTATACACTCAGAGTGTAAGAGCACCTAGTTCAGCTGCTGCATTCACATTCCCTCTGCAGAGTAAGGTCTCCTGGAGGAGACTGGTCACAAAATGCAAAATAAAAATGGTCATAAAAAGTCAGAAGTACTAAGAGGTATGAATTATTTCAGCTATTTCAAGGGAATATTATTATTACTATATTATTACTATGAAAGCCTGCTGGTTCTCTGCTGGTATACTTAAAAAAGATACAAGACATTAAATTGCCCCATCCAGCAGAGGGAGTTCTTCACTTATAGCTGGCTGGAGTACAACTGCCTGTTCATTAAAGTGACAGGCTGCATTTAGATAAGATTAACTTTATTTATTTTAGTTCATAAAAAATAAATAAATACAAGAAACATCCATATACTGCTAATTCAGATTAAAGTAGCGCTTTTCTGAGATAGGGCTATCCACTTGGATTTCAACTGGAGGCCATGGTGGAGTAAACTACTGCAAGATATGATATATTTTAAATATCTTGAGATTAAAAGAGAAAACTAACAAACCCTCTGCACCTTTATTTTCCTTTGGACATTTTTTCACAAGATCAGAGGAAGAAAAAGAAGAAGTGCAAGAAACTGAAAACATTTGGGTTGTTTTTATCACCAAGGCTCTCAAATTGTTACATACCACATACCATTTGCCTCACACCTTCTATTCAGCTAAAAGATGACTGACAAAAGCAATCGAAAATGACGCTATCATCCTGAAATGACTGCACCGAGGCAGAATTTAATGGCAGGTGAGCCGAATATCATAGCTCAAACAGGAGCAGCCTTTAATGCGCTGAGATGAAAAAGCAACATAAGAAACATTAGGGCTAAGATGCTGACTCCATAGAAAAATAATTAAATTGTGATTAAAATGCTAACTATAGAATTTCCATTTCACCAATTTGTCTGGCGTGCTAATGGGATTTTTTTTTTCAAATACAAAGGAAATATCATCACAAATCACAGTGCTGCCTGTCACAGTTCATGTTTTCACTAAAAATGCACACGGGCAGAGCTCAGTTCAGCTAGAGGACCATCCATCCAGTTTACTGGATATAATCAATGTCATACTTGTTCAGTTGATTTCATTTAGATATCAGATTGAGAAAAAGCCAAAAAAAATCATGAATAAAATCAAGATTTCTTTTTTTCCGCACGCTGACAGTATAATAGCATTCATGAGCGTAATCAGAGAGGTTTCAGCAAACCAATCTATAGCTCACACTGATTATCCTCCACACGCAACCCAGTCTAATTATGACTAATAGCTGAATTAGTCCAACATCGGGAATGTTTCTGGGTGAGGAGCATGGAGAAAGACATCTCTCCTCCTTGCAAGACTCCCCTAAGGCTGAACGATCACAGCTCTAAATGCAGCACCCAGCTGGAACTGATATGAGGACAGGTCTCTGGGTGAGGGTGAGGAAGGAGAGAGGGTCTGGCGGTTGTCATGGTGATGCTAGGCAGTGGCGTGAGCAAATTGTCCACAGTGGGTGACATGGCATATCCTGCAACGTGCTGAGCAGATCATTGTCCAAGCTTATCTGTGTGTCTCACTGCTGGGTTCAGGGTACTAAGCTACATTGATCAGGGAACTTGGGACTCACACTGAGGGGCTGCTTCTCACAGGGGAGTAAAGTGCAGTTTTAGATGGTTGTGTGGGGAAGTTAATGTCTTAATTTATGATAAATACATGTAAGAGACCATGTATATGTGTACTGTGTGTATAGTGCAGGAAAATAATAACCCCCCCCCCCCAAAAAAAAAAGACCTTACCCGCCCTTGCCCCCTTCTTTC
>VUQK01005242.1:7996-28293 GCA_015106715.1 Bujurquina vittata | reverse complement strand
TTCACCACTGTTCCATGTCTTCGCCATTTGTGGATAATGGGTCTCACTGTGGTTCCCTGGATTCCCAAAGCTTTGGAAATGGCTTTTTAACCCTTTCCAGACTGATAGATCTCAATTACTGTCTTTCTGTTTGCTTGTGTTGCCCTTGACTTTTGTTTAAATTGGTTTGATGTTCCGAAACACTTAAGTGTGACAAACATGCAAAAAAACAGGAAATGAGGAAGGGGGCAAACACTTTTTCACACCACTGTATCTCTGGTTTGATGGTATTCACATGAACTCTCTCAAAACATTTCATCACATGTAGTGGAACAGGCCTCAAGCCTTTATTATCACTAGGACATGATACTTTTGGGACTGGAATGACTATAGATTTTTTTCCGTAACTCTGGGACTGTGTGACTCTGGGAAGACTTTTGGAAAATGGGGCACCAGGCATCAGCTAATTCATCTGCACAGCGTTTCAACGAAGAAGCAGACAGGCCATTGGGACCCATAGAAAGGTTTCTTAAAAGAAATCTAAAGACTGCACCTGCTTTAGGTTAGTTTTAGAGGTCATATTAATGGTTTGTTTCATAGTATCCCACAATTTTTTTTAATCATTCATCTGATTAAAACTTTGTTCAATTGTTACCCTATGCTTTTGTCTAGCCTTCTTCGGCATTTTATTTTTCTTTCTGTGCTTCCAAAACACCCACCCGATCCTTGTTCTTAAATGCCAACTTCTGTTTATTTATGCAGTCTTTTACTTCTTTAGTAATGTATGGTTTATTATTTGAGATGTGAATAACTTCCTTTTTTGGGATTACATTACATGTACCCCTCTTGACATACTGAGAAAACCCTGGCAGCACAGGTTCAAGTCAGCAATGGTTAAAATCACTAAGTATAAAAACAGGAGCTGTTGGGGTACGTTGGAGTGAATGCATTCTGCCATTTGATTAACAGCTCTTGCTGCATTTCCACTAGGGTGGGGTGGGGTGGGGGGGGGGATATAGACGGACATTTAACAAAATTTCTAAACTAGGTAGATAAAAGGGTCTCGTAGAGAGGTGAAGCATTTCTAGGTCCGGATTGCTGCATCTTGCTCTTGTTTGCGTCATTTGTCATTCACAAACACACACATCCCTCCATCTCTGGATTTCTCTGAGGTGACATCCCTATCTCCTTGCACACATGTAAAGCCTTCAACTTGAGTCAACGTGTCTAGAATACCTTTCCAAAGCCATGTCTCTGTCATTACCATGATGCTTGAGTGTCTATGTTCATGGCACTGTCTGGCATGTAGTGAGTGTATGTTACTTAGAATCATGGAAGGCAATGGTGGTTTGTTTCCTCTCAGTCACAGTTGTTGTCTGACTTTTCCTCGTCTGCCTCACTTTTGCTGGTGGGGATCGCTGGCACCTGGTCTCCTCCTAACCTCCTCAGGTAGCTGATCTGGCAGCATATTCCCTCTGTGCTGGAGAGCTAGCAGAAACGCCCTGGAATACACATGGAGCATTTCGTTCTCTGACGAGAAGGGTAAAATTTTGGCAAGCCCCCCTGCCAAAGAATCCTCTTTCACACCTTTTTAAACCTTTATCTGTGTTTTTTTTTGTTTTGTTTTTTTTTGGGTTTTTTTAGTCTTTTTGGTACTTTCGCATCAAGGACCAGTTCTGCATCAATGCTTTGTTTCCCATTCACTGAATATTACTACCAAATCATCTGCCTGCATGAAACAAGTTGCGTGATTATCACACTGCTTTAAAGCATTTAACTTCAGAGAACTACACCATGAATGAATGTTTCTACACCCCAAAGAAGACCCAAGCCATTATGCATTGGTGTATCTTTTAATGTTTCTAGCCCTCTGGAATTAGGGCCTTTTTATCACATGTTCGTACCTGGAACTGGACTTTTTGTGCACTTTTTGGTCATTATTTTTTCATTTTCCTTTTTATTATCATGCCCTTCCATAAATACTAGTGGTAAAAGGGAAACTAGTATAACTGCTGTCACTTGTTTTTTTTTTATTATTATTCAATACAATTTGCCTACAGATACTTTCATCAAGCTTTACAGCACACAGTAATAACAATTGTAAATGCTATTAGCAGATATTATTGATTCAGGTTTTATTACATATTTGACCTACACATAAACATCTCAGATTCTACCTCCTTCGAAGGTCTTCCCCCAGTGCCTTTCTCTTGCATTGCAAATCACTCCTGTACTGCTTTGCTCATTCTTTCTTTTATATAAGCACAGCACAATGCTTTGCTTTAATTGCTTTTGGTGTCTGATTTAATATCATTTCAGATACAGGATAATAGCGAGTGAATGGCTTTGTCCTTTTTCTGTATCCTATTTTACCATATTTGACCAGGTAGTCTCGAGTCATTAAATATCCCTGTTGCGACATCTATAGCCGGTATAGCTTAGTGGGCAACATTTTAAATAGTCTTTTAATAACAGTTTTTATACTGTATTACTGTAGTTATGCTGCAAGCTCAGTGTTTTGTATAGGATTGGAATTGATTTGGGAGATTAGTGTCTTCAAATGGGAATAGTTGCAAAGGAGCTACACCCACATGTTAAAAGAATTATTAAATAACCCCATAAAAGGTGCTCAACTGCAAACATAATTAAGTATAAACAATGGTTGTTCTTCTGCTAGTGGCTCCTTAGTGGTTTACACATTTGCCTTACAAGTGAGAGATCCCTTGTTCTTGCTTTTTCCCTCTTGGAGACACAGATCCACTTGGGGTTGCATCAGGAAAGAATCCAGCGTAAAAATTGCCAGATTGAACGTGCAGACCTACCTGCTGTGGTGACGACTTGTGAATAAGGCAACAGCCGAAAGTAGCTTCTTCCATTTCTTCCTTGGTCTCCAGCCTTGGTGAGCTCTGTATAATCTAACCTATGAGCTAGCTCTTTATCTGGTCCTGGTCCAGGTCCACGGGAAAATATAGCACCCTTTCCTTGGATGAATGGAGGGAAAAAAATTATTTGGGCATCCTCTTCACTTTAACTTTTTGTAGACTCAGCGTTCTCTGTTAACGGATGGACGTTGCCATGGACTTGTGCTTATGCCTGCACCACTATGGCACTTAACTGGGACAGTGTCCTCACAATTCTGCTGACACCAGTGCCAACCAGAGCTGTTGCTTGATTTGATTTGCTCTTCTCAATGAAGTTGCTATGGTCAGCTCTGCTCCCATTTCCTAAAACTGTGTGTACATAGAAGGCATAGGATGATAATTATGGATGATCATAGCAGAAAATCATCCACTAATATGTACCGTTTGTGTCTACACAAGAGACATTCAGGTGCAATATTAAGCCCTGCTTCAGATGTCCTCTTCACTCAACCATCTTCCATATGTCAGATGGAACAGAAACAAGTAGTCTGACAGCTTTAGAGAAATACATTTATGCACTAAACCCTGACTGGGCCAGTGATTGTATTTGGCTCTTAGCGCTTGCAAAACTAGGGTGGCCTACATTTTGATATTTTGTCTGACCACCTCCTGCGTAAACTAAGAATACTGGAGCCCCTGCTGCTCTGAACAGTCTCCATCCAGATGAGCAGTTCAGCAGGGTTTCAGAAATAATCTCCATCTAAATAATCCAAATCTCCATCCAGTGTTAGCTACAATTTCCACATCACATGTATGCAAAGATACGTCTGAAAAATTTTCAAGATTGGATAAACTCTCTTGCCTGAACCAGCTATCCAACTAATAAAATCATAGTTTCCCTTCCACTGCCTTCCTGGCCGGTCCAGACTTCCCTGCAAAGCCACTGTACTATAAGGGGCTGAAATGCACATGTATCCTCCAAGCAAACTAGAAAGCAGTCTAACAATTATCTGTACATGGTGTCCACAACTTTCTTTGTGCAGGTCAGCAAGGGAAAATGCATGCTTAAAAATAATTATCACATGACAGCTTGAGGTCACTGGCCACACTTGTTAACTTGCAGGCAGGAAGCAGGGGATTGGGTGATTAGTAGTAGTAGTAGTAGTAGTAGTAGTAGTAGTGGAATATTACTACAGAGGAAGAGCAGCAATGGCAAAAGGTCAGCTGCAAGCATGGACATTAATGTATGTATTGATGTAAACACGATGTAAGTGTTTTTAACTACAATACACTACAGGAAGATATGGGGTCAGTATTGTCAGTGTTTTTTACATGTTATGCTGTATTTTATTCCAAAGATCCTTTCAGTAGTCTTTGAACACATGGAGACTGATTACTGTCTAAGTGAGTGTATATTTCACAACAATTAAAGAAGTATTTTTAACTGTATGTGTTTTCACATATTGATGCACCTTTTCTGTGACTTTTTGGGCTCTTTGTGGTCCTGCAGTTTCGAACTCTTATCCTGTCTGTCTCTATGTGATGGCTGATCTCCCTGATCGCTGCGTTGGAACAAGGTGCTCAGCTGCCCCCCTCAAAGGATGCCTCACCAGCTCACACTAATCTCCACACTGAGCTAAATTTACAGACAAACAGTTTATTCTCACCTCCTTGGGGCTGTGAGTGGGAACACACGTGAGACACGACATGTGTAAATCCAATGCTAATTTCTTCTTTTATGTTTTCCTTTGACCCTTCTTTGTTTGTGGATGAATACTGTTAGCTTTATGCAAACTAGAGCTCAT
The DNA here is from genome assembly GCA_015106715.1 of Bujurquina vittata. NCBI lineage: Eukaryota > Metazoa > Chordata > Actinopteri > Cichliformes > Cichlidae > Bujurquina > Bujurquina vittata. The sequence continues at coordinate 23,648 of VUQK01005242.1, read as the reverse complement.
GCCTAATCTAAATCCTCAAGTCTCCTCCAGTTGGGACTGAATTATGTTGTATAATACCATGTGGAAAATCCATTTTGATCACCAGAGGTTGCAGACAGTGCATGGATGGAGGAACAACACAAATCTGTGTCCCCCAATGAGATCCATGGAAATGTGTTATCTTTGACAATACTACTGCGGGAGCCTGTTAGCTCCAAGTGCAGTTGCATGAGTGATTGCTATGCCAGAATGATAGATGGCAGACTGGATTTAATGGTCTGTGAATGCGGTCAACTCAGAATGAGTGGAGACCTTCAGCTGCAGATCTGCAAAAGGATGGTTGTCATTGCTGCTGTTTTTAAGCTGAAACAAAAACATAGAGGGCAAGGACAAACTAGGAACTGAAAACACTAAATCTGGTCCACAGGACACTTTAATGCTCCATAGCAGGGCCAGGACAGTAATGAAAGCTGCTGTCCTGCTCATTAAGCTTTAGGGCCATACATGGTATATCTCTGTATTTCCCCAAGTTTTTTTTTTTTTTTTGTCAAGTGCATTTATTGTGAAGCTGTATTGTGACGTGTCAATCACCTGGTGAACTTGACACATTAAATATACACCTTGACTGCATGATGTCACTCCAATAATCTTTTTCCCTGAAGCCTGATTAGACTAGTATTATGTTTCGTTTAAAATGAAAGCTTTTTTACCAGTGCCTAAAATGCTGCAGGAAATAGAGAAGTCCAAAGACTATAGCAAGAAACTATTTGAGCAAAGTTTTGTGCTTAATGGTTATTTGTGCTAGATGAATTTTTAAATAAACTCTTAATTAATAGCCTGTAACTCAGCATTAATGACATTAGTGCAAGAAGATAATAAAGTATTCAAGCGGGTGTAAAACTGATTGGTTTCTTTTCTTGGTGGAATATAAAATGGGGACACACAGTTAATGGCATCCGTTTCATTGATGGATTGAACTGTGAGCGTGCTGCATGGAGGTAAGGAGGAGTATTTTTTTGTGGATGGATAACTGGCTTATCCAACGCAGAGCCGCTGATCTATTGGTCTCGCAGTCAGAGAGTGTAAGCCCCACTAAAACCTGCTCTGTGCTGCATGTTTGAACGTGTACAGCCCACGTGCTTCACTCAGAGCAGAGCAGCTCCCTTCTTAGGATTACTCCTCCAGGGAATAGGCTGAGTCACGCTACAGAAAAGTAGACAAATGAAGACTCGTAGAGAGGAGGGGGCAGGATGGAGAGTGTGATGGGCACCCTTTTAAGATGGGTGATAATGACAGAAACATGTTATAAAGAGTTCTGTAGTGCTCTGCTCCTGTAGCTCATCCCCAAGAAAATGATCCATATTTACAGTCACTGACCTCAGGGCAAATACAGAAACCCATGCATCTATAAGGCACGCTTGATAGACGCTAGATATTTTGCTGTAAGACTGCTCTTTATTATTCTGTACTGTGTCTCTTTTCTTCTAAAAAGGGAGTAAAACTCTGTAATGTCCATGTTTGAAATGTGTCATATACACATACAGGTAACAGTATAACTAAATCTTCCTGTCTAATATTTGGGATATTTGCAGCTCCTTTGTGACTTTTTCAAAATGAGGTTAGCCCACTTTGTGATTTATTTCCATCTTGCATGATGCTAAATTTAGCTCATTGAAATGCAGGAACTTGGATTATATTTTCTCTATTTTAGGCATTCAGCTGATGCTCATTTAAAGTGACTGCACAGGCAAGAGTACTGTCTTAATTAAGGGCACTTTGTTGCTGATAATCTTGTTATTTTTAGGTACATTGAAACAGTGCCATGGCTAAATTGAAAAATCAATGAATTAGTAAATTTGCTTATCTGTCATTAGATACTGAACAGTCTGGTTAATGATTCCTGTCTCCTTTTAGGTGGTATTGGTGCGGTGGAATGAGCCTTTCCAGAAACTGGCCACATGTGACACAGATGGAGGCATTTTTGTTTGGATCCAGTACGAGGGCCGCTGGTCTGTGGAGCTTGTCAATGACCGAGGAGCTCAGGTGAGAGACATGTGTAGGCAAAATGTAAATCAGTAATTTAAAGATGCTTTTTGTTGTAAAGAAGAATGTACAGAAATAAATGGGAAAAAAAGACTTAATGAGCGTGTAAATAGTGAGTAGAACTGTTTGAGAGCTAATAGGAGCCAAAGAAGCAGTCGTAATATAAGAAGTAATATAATCTCAATGCAATAAACCTGTAATGCTTAAAGGTACTATATGTAAAATTTCACGATTCAGTGTCGGTAGATTGCAGTCAGCTGAATTCTGTTCTCTTATCCCACCCAATTCAAGTGCATAATCATAGCCACAATGGCTGCTGTGGGATAAACAACTCATATGTAGTGAGTGTAGCTGTCAGTCTGCTGTTTATCTCAATGATATTACCGGCTGTCCACGTTTGTTTACTCTGGCAGAGGTCGTAAAACTTTGTGAAAGAACTTTACTGTCAGTAAGCGCTGTTGTTTTTGCCCTTATTAGCCAGGATTAGTGAAACTTCCTTTGAAGTGTATCTAAAATTGTTGGACTCGGACACTCTGTGAAAAAAAACTCATACGGTGTGAGAAGTTAATTAAACTGTTTATCAGAAGGAACGTGGGATTTTTAGGAAACTCAAACCTGACATTAGCTTGCATAATGTTAGCTTATAACCAGCTGTTGTTGTTTAGCCCTTTCCTTGTCAGCTCTACGGAGACAGGAGGGTCGTATGTCTAATCCCCTGACAATAAGTAATTGAGACAGTATCAAGAATAAATGTGTTTATGCACGTTTTCATGTGTTAGTTCTGACTTCTGTCCAGAAGGTGAAGCTTGACATAAGGAGGAAGAGGATGAGGTGGAAATGAGGGAGGAAACATTGTAGGAGGACAAAGACATAATGAGAGAGATGATGAAAATATACACGTGTAAATGTTTAAATAGTCATATATAGTTTGTAAGATCTCTTTGTGATCCTTAAATTAAAAATAACTTATAAGGCGTACTCTGTATGTAGGCGGTCTCTATCCACATACATACACACACGGTGTATGTATTTTTAATGGATTAATTCTAGGTTTCTGAGAATACATCATCTTCTGGGGAGATGTAATTACACACTAATAAATGCATATTTGTGAGAATATCATTCCCTTTTCTAATAAAATGGCCTAAAGGATTTGCTTCCTGTACCTTTAACTTTTGCATATATTTTGATTTACTGAGCCATTCACCTCCAACATTTCAGAACTGTGAAAGCTCAAAGGGGTTTATGTGTTTAATTTTGTTTTTTACTGATGCAGCACATTTAAAAAAAAAAAAGACTGCTAAGCAAACTTAGCTGGGTAGGCCACATCGATCAAGCACTGTCATCCCCAGAGCGAAGGCTTGACACAGCCTGACAGCATCTTTTGTGATCACTTAAGTTATTATTGGAGATGACAATCTGAAGAATAGGCACACTTTTATTAAGTTTTATTGCATACATGAGTTTTAATTTGTAATAATGTGAGCAGAAGCAGAATTATTATTTGAGTTGAGGGACACTGTTTACAAATTTGGAATCAGAATATTTTTGCCAGAAAATGGTAACTTTCCGTTTTTAATTCAGAAACAACTAAATGAACATCAGATGCTGCTGATTCTGTGCGGAACTTTATTTTGTGCATTTGTTACTATTCTTCTTTAGTAACAACCATTCTTATGTTTCTTGTAGGTGAGTGACTTCACCTGGTCTCATGATGGCACCCAGGCTCTTATCTCCTATCGTGATGGCTTTGTCCTGGTGGGCTCTGTCAGTGGGCAGAGACACTGGTCCTCTGAAATCAACCTGGAAAGCCACATTACCTGCGGTATCTGGACTCCAGATGACCAGCAGGTAACACATACACACTCTACAGATTTTGATACGTTTCCCCTGGCACTTTGAGTATGTAGACTTGCAGAAGGCAGATACAAACCCTGAGAGATGAATCTGTGAGAGACAGCAGGCTTCTACTTTCTTGAATGTGGTGTTGGTTTTGTTAAGCTATGTTTTTGCCTTCATGCCATTAAACTGTCAGCTCAGGTTGGATGTCAGCAGACTTTCAGGCTGTATATGTGTCTCTGTCGTTGTTTATCACCTTCAACCCATTTATGTCCTTTTCTCCGAGCTTTTTTTTCCCCTCTGTGAAATGCATTTCTTTTGCTGTTGTCTCATTTGCTCTTTTCCTTCAAATGCAAGTCCTTGTTCTTGTGTCACTGTCCATGTTAATGTTTTGGGGTTTTTTTTTAACACTTTTGCCAGGTGTTGTTTGGTACTGCAGATGGACAGGTGATAGTGATGGACTGCCATGGGCGCATGCTGGCCCATATACTGCTGCATGAGTCGGACGGTATTGTCAGCATGTCCTGGAACTACCCCAGCTTCCTGGTGGAGGACAGCAGTGAGAGTGACACGGATTCTGATGACTACCCTCCACCACAAGGTACTCTTCTTTTGGTCTTTCTCATTGCCAGCGGTCTTCAAACATGGCTTGCCAGACAAGTTTATCTGAAGTAACCACCAACAGTCCCAAGAGGACCCAGAGCTCTGTGCTGCCTCAGCCATTGCTTGATTCAGTTTGTATATCCAGAAGAAAGACAAGGGTGACAACCAGCTCAAAATCCCTTTTAACAGGACACAGCAGGACCACAAGTAAAAAGAACTTGCAGGTCCAGCAGTGCCTGTAAACCTTCGCTTTTGCAGGCTAGAGCAGTAGTCCCACTCTCAAGTGCTAAAGCAGTTGCTTTGTTATAGATTTGCTCATGTAGGGGTAAACCCAGGATCATATAGACTGTATATAAGAGTGACATTTCCACTTAGATACCACATATTTGCTAGTGGAGTCCTGTGTTAAGAACCTTCAAGCTTATAATGGGACTCTCCATTTTGGTCTTTTCAAACTGAACATGATGAAGGAAATGTAAGCTATCTGTCAATGGAATTGTTGCAACTGAGGGACGATGCATGCTCAGACTGGAGTGACCTGTCAAACAATAGACCTGTCCCAAAGCACATTCTGCTTTGTCCTCCTTTTGGGCTCTAATTGGGAGCATAATTCACTAAATGAACCTTAGCCCAAATAAATTGTGGCTGAGTCCATTTTTACTGAGGACCAAAAACAGAGCTCAAAGGTGCCATTGACTTGCTGAAACAATGAGTTGCCTCCAGCTAGTCGTGAAAGAGAATGCAGGTTTAAGGCACCTCAGCATTGGCTCCAATTTTCAGATCCAGAAGTTATCTTTTATGTACAGTCTACATGCCCAGGATACCAAGTGGATCACTTCTCCACAACCCCTTATTTCTATAAATACATAAAGATTTCTGTAGCTACATCTCCAAAGCAAGTGAGAGCTGATGGGTTAAAATATCCTTGTTGCAGCGCACAGCTTGACAAATGGCAGTAATTTTGCCAGTGGCACTGATTGGCTAATCATTAGCCTTCATGTGGCATACATTGGACTGATTGCCTTTTAATCAAAAAACCACTGCTTCATGACACCAAGCCAGACAAATCAGTCGACTGTGGAGTGGACAGATTCAAAGTTCTGTAAGCAGCCAGGTCAGGAACACCTGTACAACTCGTTTGTCTTGAACCACTCTGACTCCAAGTAGTTTCTTTTTAAAGAAGCTATTGGCACAGAGGTTCACATACTCCAGTGTGAGCCATTTAACGAAGATTAAAAAGTGCAAGCAAACTAATGAACTATTTTCCACTGGGACATAAAATATCCAGTGCACTGGGATATAAGCTGTCTGTCAAGGGAATTGTTGCATCTGGTTAGCCCTCTCTCCCACTGATTTCACTGTGCACACCAGCCAATGTAACAAGCTGGAGAGGGAAAAAAGGCAAGAAAACAAAACAGGAACCAATAAAAATTAGCTTAATTACTCCCAGTTGCTAGGGCTGTATTGGTGAGGGTCTGTCTTCCTCCCACTGTTCTATTTTTCTCTCCTACTTTCACCACAGGCCTGGCTGAAAATTGCTTGCCTTAGCTGGAATACAGATTATGCTCTAACTAATTAAACCATTCAATAGGAATTGATTGCCCCCAGTAGAAATGATCTCTCAAGTAAACAACCTGAGTGACGCAAAAGACTTGCCAGATGACTTTGTCATGATACATGATGATGACCCATTATCAGAGCACACTACATTTACAGCTGCATCTTGTATCTGATTTAAAGTAACACCCATTTAAAATCTTTCAAAACAGAAATGGAAATTTTATTTGTGTTGGTATTTAAGCCATTGCAGGATTACATGACTGGACAGCGTCATGGATATTTCACTGGAAGATTTATGGGTGCTCTTCTGAAAGTGTGTTACTTTATAGTAAAGTTTAAAAGAAACTCTGAGTATACTCATCTGCAATGTCCCTAAATGTCAGATGATTCAAACTGAAGTATCTTACAGTTAATCCATTATTTATTTTTAACTTTTAAGTATAAAACAAAGCATCCTAGACAAGCTCTTTACTATTACTTGGTGCCAATTTACTTTTTGTTTGCTACTAAGAGCATAGATAGGTATATTTTTCACATCAATCCTCCCTTGATGGACAATTATTTACACGACTTTAAGGAACGGTTTGTGGGCTTCAGTGGCATCTAGTGGTGAGGTCAAAGATAACAACCCCTTCTTTTCCAAATGTATAGGAGACTCTATGGGGGGGGGCTATACATCCATGTAAAAACGTATATGGCCCTTTCCACAATCAGTGTTCAGGTTTTCTATTCTAGCTGACTCCGAAACCCTGTGAGCCCCGGGAAAGAGTATCCACGCACTGAGTAGATGTAATTTGCTTTGTCTAAGCTAAAAACACATTATTGTTATTTATGGATGAATATACACTATTGAAAACAATTATAAGTCCCCTAAACACATGTCCTTTAAATCTAAAAACATTGTGATTGATGGTTCTGCTGAAAGGTTTGGTTGTTCACACTGCCTGCCTGTCTAATATGTTTTGGTTTTTTTTAATTTTTTTCCTAGTGCACAGCCAGAAACCACTGCTGACAGTCAGCTTCACCTCTGGAGACATCAATCTAATGAACAACTATGATGACCTCTCCCCTATCCTCATCCACACTGGTCTGAAAGGTGTGTGTGCGCGCACCTGGCGTTAATTTTATTAACACACCAGTGCTCCACCTGCTTTTTTTTTCCACGCTTGCATGACTGTTTGCTTCACTCACTTGCTTATTCCTTTTTAAAATGTTGTTTCCAGAAATGCTGCATTTATCTGTTTTGTTTTTTTTGTTTGTTTGTTTTGTTTTTAAAACTGGCTCCATATGTTAAAATTGAGAATGTATGTGTGCTTTTTCTTCTTTCCTCTGTGGGGTAGATGTGGTGGTCCAGTGGTGCTCGCAGGGGGATCTTCTAGCAGTGGCAGGGATAGAGAGGACCCTCCTTCCCACTGACACCTCCTGTCCTCCACCCAGCAGGAACGCCATTGTGAAGTTCTTCAATGTTCGGGGCGAACACATCTATACACTGGACACACCAGCACAGGTGATCTTGGAGGATATCTGAGAACTTGTTTTATTTTCTTCCTTATTAGCTGGAACAAAACTCAACTTAGTGTCTTTTAGAAAAAAATGTTGTTCTAATATTTAGTAATTATTATAGTATTGGTCTGTTGTTGAAATATTTATGTTCTTTGAAAAGTAACCATTTGAATTATTTGAAATGCTTTTCTTGGACATGTTGTCCAGGTAGGCTAATGTTTGTACAAGTATATTTTGCAATTTATTATAGCATCCTTAGTTTTTCACTCATGTGAAAAAAATGACACGATCTGTGATTGATTTTGTCCTTGGACAATCTGATATTTTGTGAACTCAGTTGCTGCTAGCCTTTCTCATCTCATGTTTCCCTCCCCTAAAACAGTGTTTCTCACATATTTAATAGAGACCTGGGTATAAGTGCTTTGTGAAAAATAAGTGAGCATTGTATTTGCTGCTACTTCACCATCTTGGAGTGCAGCTGGGAACAATGGGCCTTGTTCTCCTCTGCAATCTTGGTGAGCTTGGTGTTGTGCTTCATTGACCAGTTCTAAACCTGCTGCAGGTTGTGGTTAGTGACCCCTCAGTTTGCACATGTTCTCCAGAGCAGAAGGACTACTATCACCAGCTACTGTTCAAGTATGACTGCAGGATGAGATCCTCTATGCAACCTAGGAAGTGATCCAGATATCCTCCTGCGCAAAATAAAGCGGGAGGATATCGTCATCCACCTGTCTGTCCATCCAGGGGTCTGTCTGTGAGGTTTTACCTTTCCAGTCTATAGACTCCAAAACCACATGGAATTTGGCATGTGTGTTCTTTACTCTTCGAAGATGTGCAACACACTATTCATATTCCTGGATGTTTAGTCCCCTTTTGTACCCTTTGCTGTATTTATCAGAAGTGGAGAGGAAACAACATGGAGGATTTCAGGCTGCTAATGCTATGACAATATATGCTAATGAGAGCAGCAAACTTTTCTCATACCTGATTGACTTAGCCTAATCATGTTATCATATTGTACTATGTGACTGGCTATACCTACTTGACCATTATTAACTGAAATGGAGAAAGTGGAGATTCCTCATATTTAGCAACTGACCTAGGTCACTGTACAGCTGGCAATAGCTAGATGGGGAGAAACTGGGTAATCTCAAATTTCTAGATAAAGAGCCAGTCTGTTTATAGTAACATCAGTTCTAGGCTGCAGCCTTATTGATTAGCCTGTGGTGCCAGATTTTGATTGGCTGAGCATTGTCTAACATGTTGGTCAGGGATGACTCATGGCCATAAATAGTACATACTATAACTCATCATTGAGCAATATTAAGGCCATACCTACTGCTCAAACATATGGTTGCATTATGTTTAGTACATTGTTGCATTATGATTATAGTGATGTTAAATATAATGCATTGATATCAGGATATTATGTAGCATGGGTGAATTATGTAGTAATATTCCTGTACACACATAAGTATATGATGTGAATACCTTGTAAGTACACATTATAGCTAAATAATTGTTATAGATTATATAAATAAGTGACTTTATGTAGTATACACCATTGTACAAGAGTGCAGTATGTACTTTCTCTAATTTGCTTACCATGAAAATTTTTGTCTGTTCTAGGATGTGGTTACCAAAGGTATTTGCAGAAATGTTAAAGATAATAACAGCATATCAATCTCTTAGCGCAGGCTTAAAATGGTTTTGATTTAATAAGTATTGTTAATATATTAAACATATTTTTGCTAAAATATATATTATGTCTTTACTAACCCCAGTGTGACTAAAAGTATTTGGATAAAAGTTTAGGGCAAGGCCTCCAAATTAGGGCAAAAAAGTTAATATGTAATAAGATTATCTGCTTAAGGCTTTTCTATTATGATTGCACTCCAACGAAGATTTGAAATCTGACAACGAACTGTATCACAGCCATAAGTCACCATTTATGCTTTACATTAGCCTTGTGAAAGCATGTTATTTATTCTCAGATATATTTTCTCCTTCACACTGCAGCGTCCCATCACTACACTCTGCTGGGGTCACCGGGACTCTCGTATGTTCTTGGCGTCTGGCCCAGCGCTCTACGTTGTGCGAGTTGAGCACCGCGTTGCCACACTGCAACTACTCTGCCAGCAGGGCATTGCCACAGCAGTAAAGGAGGAAAAAGATGTGGCCAAGCTCACCATGCCTTCTCGCCTCTGTTCTTACGTCACTGCTGCTTTTGTCCCCACCATCAAGGTAACACAGGCCAGGAGGGATTTATTTCCATTTAAACCATAAAAAATAATGAGAACAAATTAATTGGTGACCTGAAAAGAGATGGTAGTTTTCCATAAAAAGCAGCAAAAAAAAATGTAATTGTTGTTGGATGACTGCAACTTTACATTTCCAGCCTCCCATCCCTGATCCCAACAACATGAGAGATTTTGTGAGCTACCCGACAGCTGGGAACGAGCGCCTACACTGCACTATGAAGCGCACAGAGGATAACCCTGAGGTGGGAGGGCCTTGCTATACTCTTTATCTGGAGTACCTAGGAGGTCTGGTGCCTATCCTCAAGGGCCGACGAATAAGTAAACTCCGGCCTGAGTTTGTCATTATGGATCCCAAAACGGACGGGAAAACAGGTGGGATTACCTTTTTCATGTCAGTAACCTAACAACGCATCATTTTCCAACGAAGCCCTAAAATGGTCATCAGGTTCTCACCCTGAAACATAATGCAACCTGACACACTTCTGACATTGTCCAGTAGTTTTCCAGAGTTTCTCAACTTGGCACTTGAAGAGCGAGTTTTATTCACATAGGGCAGACTGGACGCATGTTAATTAAAAGCTGCTTAATGGAGGCTCTTATGGCCCCTAGGTTGCTCATAAATCAACCCTCTCTCTCCCCACATAGTGATAAATGAAGCCAGCCATGAAATGGTTCCAGCCCATTCACACTTTTATGCCCATCAAATAAATTAGTTTGACCTAAACTGGAGCAGAGCTGTGGTTTACAGACTCCATATGACTGTAGAAAAGGAGAAGCAGTGAAACGACTTAGAGAAATGAATGAAAAAATGCTTTGGGATGATGATGTTTTGTCAAAGTTAAGAGGATTGTTGCCTCTAGAATCCTAAAGTAGATTTCAGAATGTCTAACGCAATGCCAAGATACCTAGAATAACCACCAGAAGACACATTTCAACATAATTCTTCATTCAGTCTTTCTGAAACTGCAACATTATAAATAGCAGTCATGTAACTGAGAGAACAAACAATACCAGATACTTGTTGCATTGGCCTCCACATTTACTCGAAAGTATCATTTAAAGTGTCATTTTCATATTTTGTCTCCTCAGATGAAATATATGGTAACAGTCTGATATCGGCCATGATTGACAGCTGTAATTGTTCGGACTCCAGCGACATTGAGCTCAGTGATGACTGGGTTGGCAAGAAATCGCCAAAGATATCCAGGGGTAGCAAATCCCCCAAACTTCCCAGGTAACTAAACCCCCTGATCTGTGTATGTTACAGAAAGTTGTGTCAAGCTAGTAAGGGTCTTCTGTGTGAAACTTGGATCTTTTTATTGATTTAGGTGAAATGGACAAGAGATTTGTTTTCTCCAGGTTTTCACAGAATTTTAAATAAGTGGGAGTCAGTCAACTGATCTTTGACATGTTGAAGAATTTGAGTTTACAAGAAGGATTTATGACAATGAAGACATTTTTATGATTAAATCTGAAAATAGTGCCCCATTCCATCAATTAAATCCTTTTATGTAGTATTGAGGTACATTTTTTATGAATGTTTGATTCAATTGTGTAAATTTAGTTGAATACCCCTTTTCTTTACTCTTTGCTTTTTGGTTTCTCTGCATGCCTAAACCTTCTTTGTTTTTTGTTTTTTCATTTACCGCCTTCTCTGTAGAGACTTAGTTTGTCCCTTTACCAACAGGATCAACATTGATCCAAGAAAATCTCCCAAACTATCCCGTGCTACGCAGGAGATCTCCAGGTCACCACGTTTACCCATACGGAAACCCTCCATTGGGTCCCCTAGTCTAACGCGGAGGGAATTTCCTCTAGATGACATCACTCAGGTAAACACTGAGTGAGAAGCCGATGAGAGATCATGTGCTTTCCTGTGGATTGGTCATGCTGCCCGTGTGTGCAGAGAAGCATGAAATACCATATTGATGCATTACAGAATTTATAAGTTTGACATAAAATGCACTGTTGTAAATTTAGAAATGCTTATAATATTTTCATAGACAAAACTATTTGTTTTTTGTCTTGCAGCAAAATTACCTTGCTCAGGTCACATCCAATATTTGGGGAACAAAGTTCAAGATAGTGGGGCTCGCTACTTTCTTACCCACCAATCTTGGTGCAGGTAACAAATCAACAGTTGTGTGCTGGGAAATTAAACTTTAATTCCAGTTAACCTATTCACCTACTGTCATTATTTTACTCTTTCCCTCACTCAGTTATTTATAAGACAAGCCTCCTCCATCTGCAGCCCAGACAGATGACAATCTATCTGCCAGAGGTACGCAAGATCTCCATGGACTACATCAACCTGCCTGTCTTCAGCCCCAATGTTTTTAGTGAGGATGAAGATGACCTGCCTGTTTCAGGCCCTGCTGGTGGTGCCGATGACAACCCGCCCTGCACTGTCAACATACCTATTGCCCCCATCCATAGTCCAGCCCAAGCCATGTCCCCTGCCCAAAGCATTGGTTTGGTCCAGTCACTCCTTGCCAATCAGAATGTTCAGCTGGATGTCCTAACCAATTCCACAGCAACCCCTGCTGGAGGGGCTGTCGGTGGGTCAGACCAAAGCCAGGACACCATCCTGACAGCCCAGTACACAGTACCGACCAGGTACTCCAGTCCTGGTCAGGTTATTTTTGGGGGACTGGAAGTAGGGCGCCTAGTGGTTGGACCTCCACCTTCTCATCACCCTTCACAACAACCACAACAACAACTGCAACAGCCAAGTCAGCAGCAACAACAGCAACAGTTACTTCAACACCACCAACAACAAATTCAGCACCATCAGCAGCAACTCCAGCAGCAGCAGATGCTTCAGCACCAACACTTACAACAACAGCAGCACATTCAGCAGCAGCTCCAACACATACAGCAACAGCAGCTCCAACACATACAGCAGCAGCAGCAGCTTCAGCAGCACATACACATACAGCAACAGCAACACCTTCAGCAGCAACTTCAGCAACAGCAACAAATGCATCATCAGCTGCAGTCTCAGCAGCACCAACAGATGCAACAGCAGCAGCAGCAGCACCATCAGCTTCAGCAGCTTCAAATTCAAATCCCTGTTTCCTCGATGTCTTCAGGACAACCTTCAGGTGCGTCTCTGCACCAGCTACAGCCAGGGGCTCTCCATATCCAGATTCCTCATCAACCTGCTGATTTAGTGGTTGAGAGAGCAGTAGGGGGCGAACATGAACATTTACTGAAGATCAAAACTACTCGGTCACCTCCACAGCTGGCTGAGGGTGATACAGTGGTGTTCAGTGCTCCTCTAGAGCTCAGCAAGATGAACCCCCCACCCCCCTACCCAGGGACAGTGGCCGCTGCTGTAGCTGCTGCAGCAGCTGCTGCTGCTGCCTCAGCATCAGCTTCTGCTGCATCTTCCAGTGTTGCATCTGGATCAGGAGGGAGCACCAGTGGAACTCCTCCCCCTGGTGACCTTTGTGTGAAGAAGGGAGACTTTGCACTTCATGCTTCAGGTCAGCAACAAGCGCAGTACCCCACGCCGCTGGGCTATGAGAGGATAACGACATTTGATAGCAGTGGAAATGTGGAAGAAGTATGTCGTCCTCGAACACGCCTGGTCTGCAATCAGAATGTCTACACTCTCCAAGGACCTGGTAGCTCCGCCACTCTCAGGATCACCTCATCCTCATCCTCCTCCTCAGCTGACAAGAAGCTCCAGCTGCCCTACACCTCTGCTACTCTCAACAGACTCACTGCACCTCGCTATTCAATACCTAGTGGAGACCCGCCTCCATACCCTGATCCAGCCAATCAGAACGGTGCTGCTGCGAGGAATCCTGGACAGAGACTTGACAGCAGTCTGATCCACGCCACCCTCAGGAGGAACAGCCGAGAGGCAGCACTCAAAGTTTCCCAAATGCTGGAACCACCTAGACCATTGCCTCCCAAGGCGAAAAACAGTAGTGCACTAGCAGCCTCGTTCCAGCAGAGGGTACCAACAGCCTTATACACCTGCAGTCAGTGTAGCAGTGGCTCCGGTGTTGGAGGCACTGCCCCAGGGAGCACTAATGGAATAGCAGGAGGAACTATTATCAGACAAGATTTCCCTCCAGGGAATGGAGCGCCACATAGCACAGTTATTGTTCATTCAAACAGTGCTACTCCTCTGGCCTCCCAGTCCTCCTATAATCTGATGAGTTCACTTGAAGGATCTGGAGCTGCAGCAGGGGGAAGCAGCAGAGACAGGGCTGATTACGTTAATTCAGCATTCACTGAGGATGAGACACTGAACCAGTCATTGAGACATCTGGCACTTGGCGGAAGTGATGTATCAGGGCTGGTTGTCAAGCGCCCACCTCCCTATCAGTGGGATCCAGCAGCCACAGAGGAGGTGTGGGTTCCTCAGGAACGATCAGCAACTTTAAACTCCGCTGGCCCTCCTGTACCACATAAACCACCTCCTCTTATTCTTAGCCCAGCTCAGCACTTGGATGTAACCAGGCTGCCTTTTGTCCTTTCTCCAAAGTCCCCCACAAGTCCCAGTGCTGCATCATTCCAAGCTGCTGCTGCCACGGCTACAGGCTACCAGATCTCACTTCAGTACCCTGCAGCAACTGCCTATTCTGGAGCCCAGCTCCAACCCATCCCAGGTTCTCCGCGCCCCTGCTCCTCACCAAAGGAGTTGGTGGCACCTGTGCCCTTTTCACAGCAAGATGCAACCCTAGTGTTGCCACCAGGTTATCCTGCAAACCTGGCCAACCTAGCCTGCTGCCCCCTCCCACCCATGTATCCAGGAGGAAGTTCTTGTGCTGGGCTTCCCATACCTCCCATTGCCCTCCACACACCTTGGGGAACCTATAATTCTTGCCCACCTATGCCGAGTCCTGCAGTGCCACTACCACCCAAAGCCTCCCACCTGTCAGTAGACAAAAATGTTCTCTCACCACCACCTCCTCCTCCACCACCACCTCCTCCGCCACCACCAGCAGAGCTGCAGAGCCATGGAGGATTACAAGAGGCCATGGCAGAGGCTGGGGAGAGTTTTCAGGAGGTGCTCTCCTTGACTGAGAGCCCTGTGCCTCAGCGCTCTGAGAAGTTCAGTAAGAAGAATCGCAAGCGGGTGGATGGTCGGACTGAGGAGGCTAATGTGCCACCACTGGCTGAAGGAAGCAAATCAAAAAAAGAGGGCAGAGCTCTGGGCGATTTCAATTCTCTCATTTCCAGTCCACGGCTGGGAGTAAGAGACAAAAAGAAGATGAAGGGACAGAAAGAGCAGCAGTTGAAGGCTAAGAAGCTGAGTAAGGCCACTGCCAATAGTGAGTTCCAAGATAGTTCAGAAAGTGAGCCAGAGCTATTTATCAGTGGGGATGAGCTACTCAATCAGTGCCAGAGCAGTAAGAAGGGCTGGAAGAGTAAGAGGAACCTGAGGGCTGCCAGTGAGCTGGATGAGATAAAATGTCGAAAAGCCAATGAGAAGGAGGACAGAGGGCTGGGCAGCCAGGGGTTTGTCTATGTCATGGCCAACAAGCAGCCCTTGTGGAATGAAGCAACCCAGGTCTACCAGCTGGACTTTGGTGGGCGTGTCACACAAGAATCTGCCAAGAATTTTCAGATTGAACTGGAGGGCAGACAGGTAAGACCGCTTCATTTCAAATAACTTGCACTATGTTATCATACAGAAATAATCATTACAAACATTTAAGGATTATTGATTTAGAGCCTTTCACCAACGTGTTGGTAAATTGAACCTTTGCTGCTCTGTATGAATTTTTTTTTTTTTTTTTTTTTTTTTTTTTTTTTTTTTTTTTTTTTTTTTTTTTATTTTTTGTTATTTCTGAATTTGATTGTTTTTTTTTTTTTGTTTTAGTCAGCTTTAGTGGGAAAAAATA
>VUQK01005241.1:47371-60283 GCA_015106715.1 Bujurquina vittata | reverse complement strand
ACTCCAAGAGTCCAAACCTGTGCAAGGCAGCTGACACTCTGGAGTATTTACTTTTCAGGGAATAGTACTGTATTTGCTGCACCATCATTTTCTTTTCTTTGTTCTTTTGAGACATACTTTAAGAAGTTTGTAGAGCGCTAACAATCAGATAAGGGCAGCGTGACAGATGTTTAATTTGATTAGACACGTAGGAGTTGGTAATGGATGATAGGTACTGATTTGTAAACAACTGGATGTGAACAACTTGAGCTTGTATAATATTATAAAGCAGCTCATTCTCTCCCTCTCTTGGCAACACTTTAAAGTTAGAACACATCTTGAAAGAAAGGCAGATGTGAAGTGGAAAAGTGAGGTCAAAGGTCAAATGTGACATGATATTTTAAATCTTTATTAGGTACTTTCTGTATGTTAACAGTATACACCACACTTGTAAGAATCATAAGGATTTTTGTCAATTTTTAACCAACCAATCATTAAATTAATGTTGAAGTCTTCGGTGGATGTGAGCCAAATTTTAGTGGACTGTTTCCATGACACCCCTACAGAGTTTTTTTTAGAATTCATTCAGAACTTTTCGAGCTATCACGTGTACAGACAGAACAACAGGCACGCATGCAAACGCTAAGAGAATCATAAGCTCCTTGGCCGAGGTACTAATGGGGTGAAAATCACAAAGGAACTTACTATTACTATAGTTCAATACTATTGTGATATGTTACCCATGGCTACGGTGGGATGCAGTGATTCTGCAATACTTGATACATCACAAGATGGTTATATTGGATTTGAGTAATCAAATAAGAGAAAATATCATTGTTGATGTACGTGTATTATCATTATCAATTTCCCAAAAATGGTTTATGCCATTAATTAATGCCTGAATTTGCTTTCAAAGTTGTCCAACGGCAACTTCTGTTCACTTTATCTCCATTTATTTGAGGAGCTCCACCACACGTGTGTAATATTTTGTCATTAACACTGTTGACAATTGGAAAGATCATCATAATAGCAAACTTGTTTATGTTCAGGGGTTAAAGTGGGATGTTGGATGTGGGGGAACCCTAAGACGAGGTGTACCAGTGCAGTGTGGGGAAATTATTCCTTACTAATACATTGCATAATAACTTTTTTGCAAGGCTGTGATTAACTGACCTGACCTGCTACTCTGATATTCACTGCTCTTTATGGATTTAGCCTGGTGAATTCAACAAGATTTAAGCAGATGTTTCATGAGCTGTGTGGCTAATTTTCAACTCCCTGACTCTGTAAAGACAGTATAAAAGGTAGAATCTGGTGAAAGGATCTAATCAACATCATCCCCTTAAATGCAAATGAAACCTAACATTGACCAAGAACAGCATGTCTGATGTGTACCCGTCCGATATAGTGTATTACTGTAAATGTCACCACAATACTGCAAACAGTACCAAACTGTGATGCTGAAAAGCTAATTTATGCATTTAGTACGTCTAGGCTGGACTATTGTAATTCATTACTATCAGACTGTCCTAAAAGCTCATTTTGGATTGGAGAGACAGACACCGTCTCTACTTTTAAGATTAAGCTTAAAACTTACATTTTTTTTTAAAGCTTACAGTTAGGGCTGGATCAGCTGACTCTGAGCCCTCCCTTAGTTATGCTGCAAAAGACCTAGACTGCTGGGGTGGTGTCCCAAAATGCACTGAGTGGTTTTTTTTTCCATTTACCTCTTTTCACTCTGTTTATACCCCACTCTGCAATTAATCTCTAGTTATTATTCATCTCTGGCTGTCTTCCACAGTGTGTCCTCCATCCCTTCACCCCCAACCGTTTGCAGCCTCCCTGAGCCTGGTTCTCCTGGAGTTTTCTTCCTATTAAAAGGCAGTTTTTCCTTCCCACTGTCACCAAGTGCTTGCTCATAGGGGGTCATTTTGATTGCTTGGTTTTCTCTGTAATTATTGTAGGGTCTTTGCCTCACAATATAAAGTGCATTGAGGTGACTGCTTCTTGTGATTTGGTGCTATATAAATACAATTGAATTGAATTGCTTAATCCAGTATTTTCATTCAAAATTGAATAACAATCAGTACACTTCAATTTATTTTGCAAGGCTTTTTACAAAAACATACCTTCAGCAGTGCATGTATGCCTATGGAGCCAATATCTGATTAAAAAAAACCCTTTTTAATAAATTAGGACAACGATGATCTGTCGTCTCCCTCCCCTAGCCTCTCCTTCTTACACCTTTCTCCAACTGTGCCGCATATTAACATTTTTTTTTTCTCCCTGTGAATGCGCCAACTGTACGTGTAGCTCACAGACACGCGTGTTACAAACTGCGCAGAACCTGTTTGTGTGCTGCATGTGCATGCAAGTTGCATGTTAAATTACCTGCCTCAAAAAAAAAAGTTACTCCCTGTACGCGCGCTCCTCTTCTGTAGCCCCCAGGTAGATGCTGAAGTGCCACGACCACAACTTTACATATACACCATGAACACATCACAGGGATGAGAAGAAGTCAGCATGTAGTGAGCGGGCTGTGGGATGTCATAATTTTCTTGTTACTGTGCAAGTATCTCCGTGCTGTCACTGGAAGAAGTGCCAGGCTGCAACACAAGAAAAAGTAACTCATTCGACAGTAATGTGCTATAGCCTGTCTATCAGACTTGACTGCTTATTAACAGAAGGTGCTGGAACACTGTTCCACATTTTTACGGCCGACTTAACCCTGTTTACGTTTCTTGCAGTCATATAATTTAGCTCATTCTGACAACCTGATTTTCAGCATTCATTCTGCTGGCTCTATGCCCCTCTGGTTGGAAACCACTGGTTTATCAGTTTTAAATCTGGTACTGCAGGTATGAGCGAAAACTATTTTGAACTTCATGGAAGGGACACGAGCAAAGTTCTGGCATCGACAATTTAATGATCAACCTAAACCTCTAAAAAGCTATGCATTGACAAGTTGCACTATATTGTCTAAAGAAGTACAAGAAAAGGAAAAGGACAACAAGCAAACAGATGGTTTGAAAAGCAT
The DNA here is from genome assembly GCA_015106715.1 of Bujurquina vittata. Classification (NCBI taxonomy): domain Eukaryota; kingdom Metazoa; phylum Chordata; class Actinopteri; order Cichliformes; family Cichlidae; genus Bujurquina; species Bujurquina vittata. The sequence goes on along the minus strand of VUQK01005241.1, from coordinate 57,267 downwards.
AATGTCATTGTTTGTGTTGCTGTTCTGACTCTGAAATATTAAAATGTCAGTGGGTGACAGAAAAACAGAACTTTTTGTGCCCCCTTCCTCATGACAGTAACATAACTGACGAACCCTTAAGGTAAGGAAATGTTCACAATGATGGATTACCAAACCGGACCATATTTCAAGCTTTTGCAAAGTGATTTTCATGCTTCCCTGGCATGGTATGATATCACTGCCTTCTGTGGTGGGAAATCAATCTGAACGCTTGATAGCAAAATGATAGCTGCAGTGTATGATTTTCAATGCACTCAGCAGAATGTCATCTTTGTGCTAGTACTAGGTTGGGCCCCCCTTTTTTCCTTCAGAACTACATTAATTCTTCAGCGCATAGACTCAACAAAATGCTGGAAACATTCCTCACAGATTTTGGACCATGACATGATAAAATCCCACAGATGCTGCGGATTTGTTGGCTGCAAATCAATGATGGGTACACTGCAGTCATAAAGGGGTGGACATGGTCAGCAACAATACTCGGGTAGGCTGTGGCATAGTAAACATCCCCCACACTATTACACCACCAGCAGCCATACAGTCTCAGTGTGCTGTTCTTAGCTGACAGTGTGGTTTTCTGCTGCGAGCCCATCTGCTCAAGGGTCAACATGTTGTGTGGTGTTTTATAGTTGAGTTACTGTTACTGCTGCTCACTGGATATTTTCTCTTTTTTTCAGACCATTCTCTGTAAACCCACGAGATGGTTATGTGGGGAAATCCCAGTGAAGCAACAGTTTCTGAAATACTCAGACCAGCCCCTCCGGCACCACGTTCAAAGTCACTTAAATCACCTTCGTTTCTCCTTCTGACAATCGGTTTGAACTTCAGCAAGTTGTTTTGACCTGGAATGCTGCCATGTGATTGGCTGATTAGGTATTTGCCTTAACGAGCAGGTAAACAGGTGTATGTAGTGGGTGTAATTAGTGCAGTCCCAGCCCAAAATGATTTCTGAGCTAAAAACCACGCTTGTAAATCCTTCAGAAATATATCGTTAAAGTTATTAATAAAACCCGGTGCACTTATTTGAAATTTCTGATATTTTCAATCATTATTATGGGCAAGTTGGTGATCGTCCTCTGGCAGTTTGTCTAGGGTGAAATACACTCGGTATTTATGCCAGACCATGAGAACAAATTTGCAGGAGCTGTCGGGGGCATACATTATGGACCTCCACAGAGCAGATTAATTTACAGATTTTTCTCCATTCATTTATGTAGTTTGGAGCTGTTGCTCTGCCTAAAGTCTGGCATATCTCAACATCCGCTATTCCTCAGGCCCATACAGTATATGGCTGTTCAGAGGGCCAGTGGAAATGTGCAGGCAGGCAAGTTGCCAGGCAGACTCCAATGTGGCTGCCAGAGAATGAGAGTGACAGTTTGGCTAATTAGAGCACTTTTAATATGCACTGCCTTCATCTCTCGTCTTTGCTTCTTCCAATCTGCGAGTGCGGGAATGTATTCTGGTGTGTGCTCATGTATTTTGAGCTGATTCAGTGTCACCTTGTGTGGTAATTTAGAAAGGTGAGATAGTTTGAAGAAGGCTAAATAACAAAATGCCCATCGTTCTTTAGACTTTGTTTGTCCTCTGCTTATCTGCCAATTCATTTGGATTTTTAATCCAAATCCATTTTCTCTGCGCTGCATGTTGTCACTTGTTTTTTTTTCTTCTGGATTTAGCCCCAAACTCCTCCAAATATACACACTCTTCAAACTCAGTAGCAGCAGTTTCTGTATCAACCATGTGGCAACCGGTACATGTAAAGGGCAAAAAAAAACCCCAAAAACAATGCTAAATTGCTTAAAACTGCAGTTCGTTTAACGGCCACTTGAGGCTGGCTCCAGAAGTGAGTCAACCCCTTTTCCTCCCATGTGAAAATGACCAAATTTACAAAATTAAAAAGCATGTTTATAGCCTGGTATATAAAAGAGTTTGGGCCTCTGTAGATCGTTTACCCAGCTGTACGGTAGTACAGATACTGATTAGGCTTAAATTCAGCTAAGTGACCACTTTGATTGACAGTTCTGATCGCTGTCTTCTATGTTTTGACTCATAATTTGACTCAAGTCACTGAAATGGACCTCTTGACTACCTTTGTGGTTTGATTCATTTTTAATGGAAATATCTGACAAATAACGTGTTCTTGTGAGGTACGGGCCATCCACGACGTCTGTCCTTTAGTTTTGGTGGGTGAAATTCTGGTACTTTGTATGTAAGATAGCAGATGTCTGTGCGTGCAGCTTGCTATCGTCTAACTCTGAGAACTTCTGGCTCCAAAACTCCAAGATGCTGGCAGTCAAAGTTGTTAATGAGGCTTCAAAATGAAGAGTCCAGCAACCAGTGGGTGAGGTAACTGTGGCAGTGACTAGCTTTTATATACGGTCTATGATATGGGCCAAAGTTTTGCATTTATAGCTTACTTTAACTTTAATTTACTATTGCAGCCCCCCAAATGTTACTGCTGAGATGTCTATCTCCGGAATAATTGGCCTCATAAGATATTTAACCAGCACCGGCCTCGCTATACCTCACCATACCTCTCATCAAAGAGGAGATAACAGTGGAACCGCTGACCTAATAACTCGTAAGTCGTGTTGTTTGCCTCTCAGCCAGCCTCGACCTTTCCACAGTGTTCTCTTACTTAGACTGTACATTATTAATCCTGCTTGGCCTGTATGTGTGGCTGTCTGTGTATTGAAGTAAGAAGTGGGGCCCTCCCTTTAGCGGGTTGATTTTAATATGTATTAATACAGTGGTGAGAATGTTTCTCATTATTGCTCTTATCATCATGCTCTATCAAGCCGCCTCCTTCTACAGGCTGGCCCACATTAGGCCATGATCTCTGGGAGAGACAGCGAGTCTAATTCCCATTTTTAAAAGAAGGTTATTTCACAAAGACAACCCCCGGGGCTCTGTGAGAAATCAAAACTGAAAATGAGCAAAGAACTCCGTCTTTCTTTGCTCTTTTATCTTCCTTAGCCCCTTATTCTTAATTCCATTTCCTTCCCCTTTCTGTTTTTTTTCCTTCTCTTCCTGTCCTCATATCTCTGCCACCCTCCATCCCTGCCGGAGGCGTCACTGTAAATGCCAATGTGGAGAATGAAGAAGGGTGGTTATTGTTTGTGCCCAGGGAGGCTTCCTTTTGTTACTTGGGCAGGCACAGAGTGATGCAGGAGACAGGCAGTGCTCGTGCACGCACGCACACATAGAAAGATATTTTGGTCACTGCAGTGTTGGCTGTGACAAGCCTGACAACTACTTGTGTTCCAAACTCTGATGCCGGGTCAAGCTGGAGGCTCCTTCTCCGCTCTGCGTCAGACTGCTTTGATAATACCACATCTAGAAAGGGCAGCTCTCGAGCACAGCGCTTCAAAACTAGACTTAATGTAGGTTCCCTTCCACTGTGCAGCAGCAGTAATACCAGGAGTTGTTTGGCTGCCCTTTTCAACTGCCCCACCGGGTACAGGAGCAAAATCTTTCATTCTCCTGGCCGAGAGTGCTCTTTAATAAACCACCCCACATCCGTGAGTGCATTTTGTGCATTTCTGTAAATATCATGTGCAAATTTTAAAAGTTCAACAATAAAGGTAAATCTCCAAAAGCTTTAAATGAAAATGATTTAATGACTTGGCATTAAAAAAAAAAAGTGTATTTTACCCTCACAGCATGTTCAGGTTTGCACAAAAAAAAAAAAAATCACATGTACTTGCAACTACAGAGTACGTCTGTCTCTGGGAGTTTGAGAGAGAGCGAGAGATCTGAGATGTCACAAAGGGAGGGAAATGAGGCTGGGGAGACAGATGATGTAAGCACAGAGACATACCAAGCTCACCTGCCCTCGGTAAAAATCACACAGGAGAGATGGGAGATGGAAGGATAATGAAAAGACTCTGCTAGAACAGGTTCCCTTCACACTGTCTTGATAGAAGCCGCCCACTGTCAAGCCCCTAAGCCAATTGTACCACTGCAGTTTAAAGATAAGAAGTAATGAACCTCGCTGGTGATGTACTGAAGTTACAATTTCCAGACAGTCAGTTCAGGATAGAACAGTATTGTGCTCCCGAACGTGAATTACGCCACTGCTATGAATCCAATAAGAGCCATTTCACCTGCAATGATAAGCCCCTGGTCCAGGCTTAGTGGCTGTCTTAGTCATTAAGTATATGTGCACTTGACTCTGCTGCAAGACGAAAATAAGCACACAGAAAGTCTGCATCAAAATGACAGAATCAAATTTGAAAGTACTGAGGTTAAAATCCTCTTTTAAAGTGAAACAATCACACGCCCCTTTCCTGTCTGAGAGCATGTTCTTTATTGGAATGCATAAATTGTTGGAAAATCATAAAAAAAAATATCTTTATCATTTTGCTTCTGTAATTGTAACATCACAATTGATTTTACATAAAACAATCAAGATGTGATTGAAGTGCAGACCTTCAGGTTTAATTTATGGACTTTTAGAAAATAAATTCCATTAATTGTGTAGAAATTACAGCCATAGAGGCTCAAAATTAATTGGACAAACTGACATAATTTTAAATATGTTGAAGTCCTGAAGTATAGGTTTGATGGACATTATCGGTTGCTCTGTTCCCCCTCTTGAAATATTCTGTCAGACCTTTACAGCAGCTCTGTCTGCCTTCAGTCCCTGAAGAGCATGCTCAGTTGGGTTGAGATCAGGTGGCAGACTCTTTCTGGTCTAAGTTAATCTTGGTTTTCCTCCAGAAATGACCAGGATCTGCAAGTTCAGCGCTTAGAATTGACTCCATGAAACTGCACGTCAGGCAACTGTGCAATTGCTTTTGAGCCTCCAAAAATGGGAAACTGTGTACACAAATGACTGTTATTCTTAAACGTTTAATGTAATACTTTTGATAAATGGGAGCGCATGTAAGCGCTCCCATTTTAATTAATTAGTAAAACTGTAAAACTATACAAGTCATACACAGAAGCTCTACGCATGAACGTGCAGCAGTGGCACAAAAAAGCTCAGGAGTGATGTCATTAACGGCTATGACGCTGGACTTCTGAGGCAAATGGAGCAATATGTGCTACCTTACAGGCTGACAGTTGGGAGGGTAACATGCCATTCAATGATGAAGGGTGAAAAAAAAACAGTTGGGAAATAAAACACTGTTGTAAAAAAGTGGCTGTTACAAAGATTAAAATAGTGCAAATGTTGAATGAGGAGGAAAGCTGTTTCATCATGTTTGTTAGACCACAGGATCCACGCAGTTCATTTTTAGTGAGAAACAGCAAATGTTAAACATGGCTCTGCAGGGTGTCTTTGAAGTAAAAAGCTGGAGTTGAGAGCTTAGCCGTACACATTTCAAATGAGCTGTTTGTCACTCTTTTTTGCACAAGGGAACAGTTAAAAAAGAAACTGCCTACCACACATGGAAAGCGCACTAATTAACATATTGTCATATCTCACTTGTTAGGTCCAAAAAGATCAAATTACAGTTTGCTGTGTTAGGAGGAGTTCGCACACTGACTTCCTGCACTATGCAACAGTTGCCTGACAGGGACAAAAAGACCAAGGTCCAGGTCTGCTGTCCTCATGTCCACTCTTCGTCTGTTGGCATGTTCATGTGGAGGGTTTACCACAATAGGAGCCATTCTAAACAGACGCCTCCAGTGGGAATGTGTAACTAAGGGTTTACTAACCACACCTCTTGCAAGTGCAGCATCTGTTTTCTGTCCAGAGAGAGGAAACTCCTCACACCTACAAAAATCAAATATGACTTCTATATGCCTTCAGTGATGCATTTATACACATACCCGCCCTTCCGTGTCACATCCAGTTTTTTGGAAAGACTTCAAAACGGGAAACCGATAGATGACGTCACGGTCATCTTTTATGCTGTCTGGGGATACTACCTATTTATGACTTTATGCCGTATTAAACAAAAAAGAAGAAACAAATGCATACAAGACAAGCAGGATAAACTGGCACAGGGGCTGGAACTTGTATCCTTTTTCCGTCGTACTGTAGAGGAGCAAGGACTTTCCAAAGCTTATCCATGTATCTCTGCCCTACCCCTTAACTAAGAGACCCTCCACAGCAGCACATGGGACTCCACACTGAGTTGTAGGGGCTAGATTGGAAATGAGCACAGCTGTTACCCCTCATTGCTTAGAGCCACTGTTGACTTTAAGTCACTTCACAAACTTTAACTTGATTTTGTCTTATTAGCCCTGACCTACCATAATCTTTATTTTTAAACACACATTTCCTTTCAATAAACTGGTCTGTAACCCGGATTTGTGTTCAAGGTATTCCGCAGGTCCACGCAGGTGCTGTCACTTGAATAGTTTTCTCAGATTTCACAGAGCTCATCCAAACAACTGTTTTCACTGGATGAGAAGTACTTTTCACGGCCAGTAAATTCAGCTCATGTAGAATTAAAAAACTGTACTGCAGTGCTGATGTTATAGTGGCACACTCACCTGCTTCATGCACAGTAAAACCTTTGAGAGGGAATTGGATGGCCTAACTATCGGACTAATGGCCACGTGTGTGTGTGTTCTTTGAGAAAGTTAAAATCCCTTTGTGTACATACAGATAGCCTACATTTTTAGACTACACTATTATTTAAGCTGCTGACAGTTCAATCTCCAGTCACGTCAAACTCTGTTTTGCATAAAAAAGCCTGAGAAGTGGGTTACATCAGCAACGCTGTATCCACAAACACCCAGTTGTTTCCTGCACAAGGAAGGAGAATGTCTAATTTTCTTAAATCCGTCAAAGTTGTTTTTAATGCTGCAAATTTTGTGGCATATAAAACATGAAATTGCAAAATATGTTTTGACACATACTGTGCAGAGATACTCGGTGTCAACACAGTTTTCATTAGACAGGTTCATTTGGACCATTCAGCTGCTCCTGTCAAATTAAAATTGAGCAAAGTGAGCATCCCGTCCCAACCACGGTGTCAGTCCAAGTTGCGATCTATCAAGGGTGTCACGGATTTGTCAGCATCCATATTCATCCAAGTTGTCTTAAGGGAAATTTGGCCTGTATTTACATTTGTTCAAGTAGTGAGTAGGTTTGTCAAAGCTGATTATTATTTTACACGCAGCTTTTTTAATAATAATATATTTAAGTACAAGACAAAAACAGTTAGTCAGAGGTTAATGACTAATTACTGTGATTTTCTTAAACTACAGACTGGCTTCAGGCTTTATGTCAACATTAACTCTGTATGATTGGTCAGCTACTGTTAACTACATATCAGATGACAGGACACTATTTAAGTACTTAAGTAGTGGCTCCATAGCGTTTACACATTTACCTAACAAATGAAAGATCCCTGATTTGATCCCAGGAGGACACACAAATCTCTCGGGATCAGGATGGGTATAAAAATCTGCCAAATCAAATATTCCTGCTGTGAATAAGAAAGAAGCTGAAAACAGCTTTTAAAAAATTCCTATGGGATTAATAAAGCATTTATCTATCTACTGTATTGCTGTGGAAGTGCCTTAAACTTGTGTTCTACCTGAAGAGCACCAGATGGTGATAGCTGTGACTGCAGAAAGACTTCCAGTCCTATAGACTGGTTGTTTTACTTGACCTCAGTGCAGCATTTCATACTGTTGACCACAATATTTCACTCAAAAGACTTAAGGTTTTGGGAGCTAGCAAGATCTCCTCTAACATTGCTTCTCTAACCTGTGGGGTTCTGCAAGGCTCAGTCCTGGAGCCATTGTTATTTTCTTTCTACATTCATCTTCATTTATTTAATTTTATTTTGCTGTCATGACACTTTATTTTCTATTGTATTTCATTATGATTTTTTTTTATTTTACTCAATTTTATTGTACAGTCAATCTTTTAAATGCAGACTCTGAATACAGAGCTCAAGGTCACGCTGTCATTATTAGTGTAGCAATTAATCAGGGTTGTAGCGAGCGCTTGATTGCCTGGCGCTGCTAGCATGCTCAGCCTGGTCGCTAGACACACACACAGGTCATGGTTTTGTGTTTCTGTATTTTACATATGTAGATATTTCTTTGTGTTTAAGTGATGTTTTGAAAATGTGGCTTTCAGTGTTCATTTTGTGCACTAGTAAGAGCAGCTATATTTAGCAGAAGTTGTTAAATGCAACCACAGATATCTGTTAACAAGATTTTAGTGTGTAAGTTTAAAAGTTGAACTGTGACTATGTTATGTTTCAGAGCACTGAAATCTGTGATCCTTTTTACAAATTTTAATTGGTTTGCCTGATTAAAAGTTTAATTTTATGTATTATTTTTCTAAGTTGCATTTTCAGTGATAATTACAATATTATGTTATTTAGAGTAACAAGAGGAGAGGCACAGTGCCAACATGGCCGAAGGGCAGCCAGGCCTAGCAGACTCACACCACACAGAGCTAATAGTTTTTTGTATCTCTGTTAGTCGACACTAAGGAACCAGATATACAGCACTGTCTCATCACTTCTCCCCAGAAATGACAACATGGGTGTAACACACACGCGCACACACACAAGTTACATTAGCACCAGAAATAAAACCATTTACTTCCACCATGTAAGGAGGCAGACGTCTGAGAGATAAATATCTTAAAACCCAAGAACATTTTATTTCTCTATTTTTGTTGGATTTCGCTTCTGGTTAAAACAGTTTCATGATTCAAAGACTTCACAGTAATGTATAACCATTTTATAACTTCTCACAGCATGTTTGGTGTATTTTCCAGAGTAATTGGTAATTTTGTAGAAATGATGCCTATTGAAAGTTTCAGCACTGGGATAGATACTGTGGATAAATACTTTATTAATCCCCATTGGGGGGAACCACAGACAGTTTTTTTGTTTTTTTTTTGGCCTCCACCTTAAGATAAAAGCAGAAATGTCACAAGCTTGTTGCAAACAGATGACACCAGAATTATTTATGGTGATTCTAGTGAAAGTTAGGGAAAACTGACCTTGTAAGCATTTATTCCAGCAAAAGGAATCCATCAAACTGCTCTTAAATGTGAAATGAAAGTCCTGTGATAATTCTGGCACTTGTGGCGTTTGTATGGTTTCTCCAGGAAAGGAGACAGTGAAAGGAAGGCGATTTTTATTGTGCTCATTTTAATTTTTTGACAATGAAATAAAGAAAGCCTCTGAGAGATCCTATGGTAGAGCATTCTCTCTCTCTCTCTCTCTCTCTCTCTGTTGCTCCTGAGTCATTCACTAGAAGAATATAACACAAGCTTCCACTGAGGATTTCCTTGCAGCATGCTCCATTGTCATTTCTCTCTGTTAGTAGGACCTCAGTTTATTTCCACTTTCTAGGCATTGTTGTTTCAAAAACACAGTTTCTCTTCATCACAGTTCAAAGAATAGCAGCGCTGATTAGGGTCACCGTGGACCGGTTGCCTCGACCATCAGCTCGTTCGTGCCTTATTCTAGGTGAGCTCTGCTACTCTCTGACACATGATAAATTCAGGCCATTACTGTTGATAAAACAGAATGAAAAAAACAAAAACAGTAATTTAATACATCGCTACATTGATATTACTGTTACTAAAAGAATGCTCAAGTGAGGCTTCAGAATCAAGCAATTATAAAATTGCAGACAGGAAAGTATACGTTAAGAAATCAGGATTGCTTTTTTTTTTCTTTTTTCAATTTTCAAAGCAACGCTAAAGTTAAAAAGATGAAAGAAAATTGAATGTTTTAAGGCTGTTATTTGGTTAAAGCCACAATCTGGGACGTGTAATACAGAAAGAGCCACGGCTCCTCAGTTTCCTTTAAGATCAGAGTTGGATTGTTTGGCGCTGCAGCAGAGGAACCATGTCATAGCCGCTGCAGTGTCAGGGGAGGGGGGGGGGGGGTGCCCTTTTTTCACCCACACAAAGGAATGTG
>VUQK01005241.1:34686-47351 GCA_015106715.1 Bujurquina vittata | reverse complement strand
GGGGGGGGGGGGGGGGGGGGGGGGGGGGTTGCCTTTTTTCAGCCACACAAATGAATGTGCTTTTGCGGTGCTACAAACAGCTGTCATGATTTTACTCACACGCGATTATGGCTTTAACCGGGCTTAATGACTTGAGCATCCTGAACTCATTATAGCAGAGAAAAAATATATTTTTTTACAGTGTTTCCATTCAACAATAAACTCTTCATTGTTTGCCAGCTCTGTGGTTTCTCTGTAGTTTTCGGTGTTGTTTCAAGGCTGGAGTCAACTCGGTTTCAAATCAGGTTGCAAACTTGTTAATGTTAAATTCAAAGTGCACTGAAATGAAATTCTCTTGACTCCAACCCTGGTTTACAGTCTCCTTAAATGACTTGTAGCACAGTTCTGTGTTGATTATATTATCACATTTGTCTCCTGTTTTCCACCTCCAGTGTTTAAAATCCTGCAGATACTTCTAATATACACAAAGTCTCTTTTCACCACATAAGTGATAATAATCACATTTTACTATAACACTTCTTATATATAAAAAACCAACTGTTAATACTTAAATAGACCTCTTTAGCAACTGCTTTGGGCTTCCAGAACAAACTGGTCATCTGTGAGCACCAATTTGGTCACATGTGATTCTACAGGAAGCCAATTGTTCCTTACTTATCTCTAATTCTGAAACACAATTGGCCATCTGAAAGAAAGTTTTCTGCCAGACAATGGGCTCAAGACTGAATACAGCTTGTTCATCAGAATCCAGCCTCTGAACAGTATTAACTTCTCAAAGAATACATTCATCTGTGTGTGGTTGTGGGTGCATGAGTACACTTGGAGTTGTGTGTATGCATGTGCTAGAGTCATAACTGTGAAGATGATGGTGGGTCAACAGTTGGGTCCTGGCTTGGGGGCTGTAAGGGTCAATTTTCTACCACAGTACTTTGGTCTTAGAAATGATTGGAGGAGGGGAGCAGTGAGCCAATGGTGGTGGATCGTTTTTGTGCAAATCACCGTTCTGTTTGGCACACTGATGTGTATTGATGTGAAGGTACGAGGTCTGTAAATAGTATTTAAAATCGTCTCAAATGCGTTGCGATTTATCAAATTAGCACAATGGCACCACAGTGGAACTAGAGGAATCCAAAAAAGTAAAAGATTAAAACCCTGGGAGACGGGAAGAGGGAGAGGAAGGTGAGGGTGGTTGGGTGGGGGTAAATCGTCGATAAAAACACAGTGGAGCTACAGTGTATCGGGAAGGAAGCCGAGAGTTTTAGGTCTTTTTCCTAAGAGTCGTTTTTTGATTTTGAACAGTGCAGATATGCGTTCCCTATGGGAATTGAAGACATTCATTTGAAGATTAGAATTTTTAGTTCGATTTCAAAATCAAAAACGTACCATTGTAGGTGATCCGGTAGGTAACTAACTCGGGATTGTGGTTTCTGAAAAGTCTGAAAGATTTCAAAACCCATGTTGTACAAACAAAACAGTCACCTCTGTTGCAAATATAGAACTTCTCTCTCTCATCTGTACAATGTTCCCTCTTTAGGAGGATGAGGAGTGGGTGGGGTACACCAAGAGAAAAGGCGGGCTTGTTTCTGGCTCAGCAAAGAGCACATTCCTCTTGGTAGAAAAGGAGAACTCAAAAGTCTTGTCCATCAACAGTTTGTCTCTGTTGGTGTGCACTTCTCAGCTGAGAGGTTCAAAACAGTCAAAAACACAGTCACACGATAGAGCCATGCCATATTCAAATAATAGAATATTAATGATGAGGGTCATAGGAATAATAGAAGACCAGTAATGATAATAAGAATAATGAATAGTAATAACAACATATCATACTAGTTGTTTTTTTTGTTTGTTTGTTTTTTTAATCCTGTATATAAAAACAGTGGTGAGGAGAAGTTGATACACAGTAGGGCTCTACTATCCCCTTGGTTGATTTGGCACATTATACTCACTCTCTGATGAGAGCTACCTACTCATTCTCAGCACAGTTAAATATTACTGTAGCCTGGCGACCCATCCAGAATTTGTTGTTTTAGGATGTTTTCAATCTTCAAATCGCAGCAAGTTTTTTAAAAAAAAAGAGAGAGAAAAAAAAGCTTGCTCTTGTGGCTGCATCGCAGGGCGCGATGCAAAAACTTTATCTGTCCACCGCTGTGACGAGATTGAAAGCATCACCGGGGCTGTTCAGGATGGGCTGCCCAGCAACATTTAAGGTTTCTATTCTTAATCTTGATTCTGTTTTTCTTCATTCAAAACGTAGTACAAATAGCTACATAAGTCTGAGCTATAACTTCCAATACATTACAAAATGTAAGTCAGTCTCTATAAGTTATAATTTTGTTGTTCAATATAATATATTAGTTTGGTCCTCCTCCATGTTCTCGGAAGAAAAGGCTTAGTTTGTGTAAAGTATGACCGTGTGTGTGTGTGTGTGTGTGTGTGTGTGCGTACACATATGTGCAGTTTGATTCTGTAGATCCTGTAAGTTGTGTGCATTTTTATGTATTTACAGCTTCTTATTGAATAGGTCTATGTGTATGTATCAATATGTCATGGATGCACTCTTGTTTATTTTCCGTCTTCATATTGTTTGGGGTCTTCTCACGTGGGATCAGGCCTTTTGCTGAGCGGACACACCCTTCCAGTAGTCCAGTATGTCATGGAGATCTTCATCCTTGGCAAACTGAACCTTTCGCCTCAGTGCATGTCCGGCTGCCACGTATCCTTCGTCCTCCATTGATGCCTGCCGGTGCCTCTTACGATGCAGTTTGAACCTTTCCCACAGCCCCAAGGTTGGGGTGCACAGGAGCCCTTCTTCCTCCTCATCTTCATCGGGGCTGGAGCAGTAGCTCAGGTTGTGGTACTGCGGCGAGAGTGGGTAGTGCGGTGAAAGCTGGGAGTAGGCTAACTCCCTCTGCTTGGCCTGCCTGCTGAGAGTGAGGGGGTCTAACACTGAGGGCTTACGGGCCCCTGGGTGGTGGTGGAGCTCCTGTAGGATCTGGGGGTGGTGCTGCAGCTCCTGGAGATGCTGCTGGGAGCCAGGATAGGAGTGACGGTGTTCATTGTACTGGCGGATTCTCTGGGCTTCAGCTCGTAAGATAGCAGCAGCTGGGGTGACGGTGCGGATGGGCTCTCCTCCACCGCCTCCCCTTTCTACTCTCTCTCCTGGAGAGGTTCTCTCAATATATCGGGACTCGGATGAGTGGTACCCTCCCTCTGAGCGGAAGGAACGAGGGCTCCGGGCAGAGCCAGGAGAGGAGGATGTACTGGGCCTCTTGGAAGTTGGAGGAGCCTCCACGCTGTGGTGTCGCTGTAACGAATGATGATAACTTCTCCCTCTCTCTTCTCTTCCTCCTCTCCCCCCTTTATACACTGGGGAGAGGAACTCACCTCCTCGTTCCCTTTCTCCTTGCTCAGACAGAAGCACCAACTGTGGCTCTGCAGTTGATACAGCTCCTCCACCTGCTGAAGATGGGGATTTGATCCCCTGTTGAAATGAGGTAGACTCAGATTTGAGAGCATCTATACAGTTGTTGATGATCTGGTTAACTTTATCTACTTCTTTAGCAATGGTAGAGATCTCTGCAACTGAGCCTTGGGGATTTGCTTGTGGTGACATTTCTCTTTCCCTCTCTCGTTCTCTCTCCCTTTCAATGTCAGAACCTCTGACCTCCATATAGTTGAGTTTCGGAGTTTTGTGCGCCGGTGTTTCTATCACCTCCTGAAGCTTGTATGGATCTATCTCACCACCCTGAGGTAGGTAGGGCATTCTGGGCAGGCTGTCTCCAGCAGCAAGCTTCTGGGAAACAGATCCTCCACTCCCTCCCTCTATATCCCCTTCTCCCCCGTACTTTAACTCTATCAAAGTCCTCTGGATCCTGCTCATCTTCCTCTCCTTTTCCTCCATGATCCTCTTTCTCCTCAGACAATGTACAACACAGCCAAGGAACACCAGCATTCCAAACAGGCAGCCCAAAATTGTCATAATGTAATGGGTGGCTGATGACTGATTGGCTATTTTCTCAGTTCCTGCTCGACGACCAGTCGAGATGGTCAGACAGGTGTGGTTAAAGCGCAGGGAGTTTCGTATCGAAGCCACACAGTATGTGTATTCAGTGTTTGGTTTTAGGTTTTTTAGCTCAATGTCTTCTCTTTTATCTTTCAGATTCTGTATGTCTGTGTAGAAGCTATTGTTATAAAGCATCAAGATATACATTTTCTTGTATGGATCGGGAATCTGAACCGTGATCACAGCGCTCGAATGTAGCACCTGCTTTATCGCCATTATGGGTTTGGGATCAGGGAAAATGGGACTCACGCTGATCAACTCATCAGGAGGGGTCCCGGAAGCACAATCGTCCAGTCCGCATGGAGAGGCAAACTCTGGTGACGGAGTTGTGGAGTCAACATAGATTGGTGGCATGCTACTGTCGATATCAGTGCACACATGACTGAGTGCATACAGAGCACTGCGTTGGTTATGCATGCGGGGGTTTTGATTCAGAAGGTAGTACCCCGAGAACCCACGAGGGGAGTCGCACACCATCCTTTCACTGGTCCTGTTGGGGAAGGCTGCAAGCCAGCGAAGGAAACTCAGCAACTCACAAGAGCAGTTGAAGGGGTTAGTGTAAAGTTCGCAGGTGGTCAGTTTAGAGAGTCCAGAGAACAAACTGCCATCCAACAGCTGGATCCTGGAAACAGATCAATAGGAAATTATAGATCTATTGGCAAATTACCCCTTTAGATGCACTCACAGAATTAAAGACAGTATGTTCTTTCAGATTTAATGCAGCTGTTACTTGCATCTAATAGATTTCAGCTCATGGACAAAAACATTTTCTACAATATATTTCAACAATCCCCAAAGAGCAGTTAAGCTTATTTCATTTAGCTGTTGCTATACATTTGGGTCAACAGATCAATACCAATTACCAAAACCAATAGTAAGAACAAGGCAGTTTTTTTCCACTGAGAAAAAAGGAGGATAACATAGTGATCTGAGGATAATGTCAGTGAGAAAATTAGTATCTGAATGTTCAGTAGTGCATTTTTCCATATAGGTCTGCCCAACATCAATGCAAATAGGTGAATTTAGAGAGCAGCCACTGCCATTTTGGGCCATGACTGACATTTTTATTTTGGCCCTGTTTATGGAATTTACCTTTATATCCTGTTTAGCTCCAATAAGCATGTGCTAAAAATATTTAATGTCATTTTCCTCCTTTGCCCTGATATTATCATACAACAGTGAACTAAAAATATAAATGCACAGGTCATGTTACAATAACTGATTACAATGGTAAATCCTATATCATCATATTGCATTTAGAGACATACATATATATCTAGCTGCAATAGCAGTTGCAACTTCTGTAGCAACTAGAGACTGATGACATCAGCTAAGGGGGAGATATAATCATCCCCTCACGCCGAGATTGGGTACCAAGCCCAAGAACAACTGGAATGGTGAATGCGAGAGGAGCTGTCCTGAAAGAGAAGATCATGGCTAAGCTAAAAACCTGGACCCTCCATGGCCGATCATCTAGACTATGTGAAGTGCCTTCTGAAAGTCTACTAGAAGTCTACTAGAAGATATGAATGCAGTACTATAGACAAACCCTGCTGCGACCATCACTGAAACCAACCAGCTGATTTGTACCACAGCAACATTGATCCTTTTCCATGTAGAAAAAGACTTGAGGCCAAGATCAAAGTAGCAGAGTGGGAAGTTTCAGAGCTGCAGAAAGCTGTGATGAAGAAAGAGGTGCCCTAAGAAGAACACGTTTTCCATACTTGAGGCTTTATAAACTGTCAAGCAAAGACTCACAGACTTGGCTAACCACTTGATGAGGTATACCAGAGACAAAAAAAGCCAGTAGAATAAACCAGATGTTCTCTACTGAATCTTCAAAGGTGTACTCTCAGTTACCCCCACCAAAGCTGCAGATGGAGCAATACTGGATTAGAACACGAGAGAAGGATGCAACACATAGGAACAATGCTCAGTGGCTAGTGGATTTAAGAGCAGACAACAGTAACCACCCTGAACAGGATTCAGTCACCACCACAGTGGCAGACATCCAATCATGGCAG
Organism: Bujurquina vittata; assembly: GCA_015106715.1. Lineage (NCBI taxonomy): Eukaryota > Metazoa > Chordata > Actinopteri > Cichliformes > Cichlidae > Bujurquina > Bujurquina vittata. The sequence continues at coordinate 41,264 of VUQK01005241.1, read as the reverse complement.
CAGAGGAACAAGCTCTACACACAATATTGCTAGAGGCTGGGGTCTGTCATACCAGGCAAGATCCCAGGTACAGGTTGTGGAGAGATGCCCCTGAGACAATGCAGCACATAACAGCAGAGTCCAAGATGCTAGCAGATAGGACATACGTGGAACGCATAACCAAGTGGCTGGCATAGTATACAGGAACATCTGTGCGAGTATGACCTGGAAGTCCTGAGATCAAAAGGGGCTCCCAAAGGTGATTGAGAATGATGGAGCTAAGATCCTGTGGGACTTCCAGATACAGACGCACAAAGTGGTCATGGCTAACCAACCGGAGATAGGAGTAGTAGACAAGCAGTGGAAGAAAGCTGTAGTGATAGACGTAGCAATACCAAACAATGTCAACATCAAGAAGAAGGAACACGAGAAGCTCAATAAATACCGAGGGCTGAGGACCAGAGCTTATAGCTACATAACTTAGCACAAAAAGTGAGGACAATTTTCTTTGTTTAATTATTTCTTTGTAGTAATAATTCTTCTTGCCAATAAATTTTATACTGTTGGAAAACCTGTTTATTTCTCCTTAAATGGTGGCAGCATGTGGAAGCACCAGACACAGCAACAGCACTGTCATCTTGGAGGAAAGAGTCCCACACTGTGAAGATACGGGATTGCCACTGGCTGCAGAATCTCATCTCAATATCCCTCCAATGATGACAACCCTCATTGTCAGCACTACCAGAAGCTCAAAACAAGAGTCACTAACTTAATTACACCAACTTAATCTTTCATCAGATGCACATACACACTCTGGTCAATACCTGTTCATAGAGAGGTCTATATTCTCTATATTGGGACATTCCCAGAAGGTGTTGGGGGTAACAGTCTCAATGAGGTTGGCTTGCAGGTAAAGGTACTGCAGCTTGCCCAGACCTCGCAACATCCCCTCTGTCAGGTTCCTCAACTTGTTAAAGCCCATCTGGAGAACCTGGGGAGACAAAGACAAGTGGGATTAGTCTAATCTCCGAAGAGCTAGCCTGTGCCAGGCATCACTCACTACAACCTGGAAACATACAGAACAAACAGATGACGATTCAAACAATTTGTGTTTGACACAGTGATCTAAGCCTGTGCGCTGTGCTGAATTTACTCAGATCTTTCTTGTTCACATTTTACCTCCTGGCTCAGCTCCAGCAGCTGGGATAGATGTGTAAGCATGCCAGCTCATTATGGATGTGTTTAGCTCAGTTTGGTGAAGCACTTTGCTTGAATGTTCCTGGAAGCCATAATGAGCGGGCGTTGTCGTTTTCATGTATCTGTGTCCATCTGTGCATATATTGGTTGAAGAATTTTTATCCCTTAAAGGTGGATGTACACAGTTTAAAAAATGCTGATGGTTATATTAGTATACGAAGAATCAGCAATCCAATAAAATATGGAAATAGTACTTTAAAAAAGTATGGGCGTTTCAGTATTCCAGATTTCTGAGTTTTATACAGCAAAATAAGGTAGTACTAAATGTTATTTATCCTAAATAAGAGTTTAAACGTCATATATAATAACTGTAGTTTAAGTTTATGTATGCTATAAGAATAAGCAAAGAAATGTTATGCATGGTTTGATTCTAATCTATCTGTGCACACCTCAGTACTGCATCATTCTCATTGCTCCGCAATTTCACCGTGGACCTGAAACATGTGCAGACAGGAAACATCAACCTCTGTGCCTTTCATGTCAAGAATCATCACTAGCATAGAAAGCTGGGTCTCCATCAATGACTCTGAACCAAACAGCAGTTTTTAGTGCAAATTTATGCTGAGGAGTCAGGAAAACATGTAGTGCAAACTACTTGAACTTTGCTACTTGGAATTGTTTCCGTTCAGAGCATGATGAGAACGCACACCAGATAATTTAGAAGTCTCCCTTCTTCTAAATTTAACTGTGTAAATTACTGTATTAAGTTTTAAGATTGTTGATTTGGCCACTCCTAAAGTTTTTGTGGTCTCTTTGATAGATATATTTTGGTTTTTCAGCCTCCTTCACTTTCCCTGACATTTCTTTGAACCACATATCAAGAATTCCAGGGAAAGGTTTATCACTTGGAATCAAATCCATACATGTATCTTTATATCTGCTTTTCTTATATCTCAGTTTTATTTCATTGCCTATCAGTTAATTGTCCAATTACTTTTAAGCCTGTAAAAGTGGTGGAGTAATGGGTGATATGAAATCCACTCAAAACAAACAAACAACAAAAAAAAAGAACAAAAATTTTCCAAATACTGAAGACTGTACAGAGGAAAACCAACTTGAAGAGGAAATCAGATACGGTTCTTAGGTCCTTTCTATAGACAGATTTGCAGAACTTTTTTAAATTGCACCTCATACTAATAATATTTGAAGACTGGTACAAAAATACTGTAGTAGTTCAATATTCAGTGTTAAATATATATCATGTGTTGGATTATTAGCCCACTGGTGCATTATGATTTGAACAGCAGTTTAATGTTGGATATGTACTCTTGTATACACATATATATATATATATATTACCCAGATACATCCAAACTGTTAGAGAATTGCATTTTATGTACCTAAAAATGACAGATTTTCCACTATTGTATGTGTACTGGATGCATTCATGAATGTGCACCTATACAGCAGAGTTTATGAATGGGTATTGTGTCACAACTCACTTGCAGATTAAATTGTGCTGAAAATGCTCCATCTTCCACGTAACTGATATCGTTCTTGGTCAGGTTCAGATAGGTGAGGTTGCTAAAGCGACTGAGTGAAGAATAATGGACCGCCCGTATCTTGTTCTCGTTCAGCCGCAGATCCACAATAGTGCTGTGGAGATACGTATGAGATCTCTAGATGTTTAGCAGCACTGGAGCACACAGTGGAAACAACTTTGATTGTAAGTTTTCGTACCTGTTAATGTGGGAAGGGATGGCCTCATAGGGAGGCTGGTTCATACTGCAAATAGCCAACCACACAAAGCCCTTCTCCCCTTCAATAAGCCAGCAGTCTGCTTTTGCCACTGGCAAACGCATCATTGAAAGCAGGGTAAAGAAACAGATGAAGGAGGTGGCTGTAGACGAGACCACTGATGAAGACCCTCCAGTTGTGTTGTGTCGCTGCCGTCCCTGTCCTGTACTCTGGGCCATTTGGGATGTCATTGCAGTATCCACTGGAGAAAGCCGACCAGAGATGCTCGCCATCTAACATTTATTCTTGTAGACTGGAGCCATTGCAAAGAGATAGTGTGTGTGTGTTTTTAATGGTTATATTTTCATGAACAGGGACTTGCTTTCCTCAAGATTTGTGACTGTTTTATGTGCGGTAAATTTACTAAACTGAGGGATTGTTTGAAGTAGAAATAGAGTGCATGAATGGGCTGTATCACTTCATTGGCAGTGTGTGTGTGTCTAGGTAAACTGTATCAGTTGTTTAATTAAGGGGTCAAATTTGATTTATGCATAATTTGGCAAGTACAGGTCGTCCTAGTGCCAGATTGGCTGGTATTCATGTCTTCTGTGGCCATCTGCATCTCTGATTGGACAAGCACCTCTTTTCTTTCTTCCTCATTGCGTGTTGCTCTGTACTTGGTGTGAGAACTGGTCCCTGGAGGGAGAGGGAGAGGGAGAGGGAGAGATGGGAGGAGGGTGTAAGAACGGGGTTGCCAGTAAAATACAGTGGCTTATTTGTGAGCGGCAACAAACACAACCCTGTTACCAGTATGATGAGATAGAGGTGCTTATTTTTTTCTTATGTAACAGTCTAACATGTGCACATGCATACACAAATTTATGCATGCACACGCACACACACACACACACACACACACACACACAAACACATATTTTCTGCAGTCCCATTAGCCTCAGGGCCTTGATGGCCTGGGCTAAGAATGGCCATGGCTCTGATACTGTATCTAATTAATTAATCTGCTCTAAATAAAACACTTCCTGGGAAAAACAGCTGACGTATGATGGAATAGGAGAGACAGGGAGGCGGGAAAGTGAAAGAGGCTCTCAAAGAGCTGTGCTGAGCTGGAGGAAGAAAAAGTGGATGCAAGAGAGCAGTGAAGAAAGATGCGTGGGGGAGGGGAGAGAGATGGTGAGATGGAGAAAAGGCTGATGTAGAGGGTGGAATAAAGCAATTGCTGGTGAAAAAGACAGCGATTCTGTGAGAAGAAAGAGGAGGCTGGGAGGAGAAAGGGATGTAGAGGGACTCTGTTCTGGGAAATTGCTACAATAGGGGCTCTCTCTTCTTTTTAGAGCTTTTTTTTTTTTTTCTTAGCTAAGAGTGACAAACAGGAAGTGACATCATTGAGGTGAAGGAGAAGGAGTGGGAAGGAGCAAAAGGTCCAGCCTTCCTGACAAACATCTTCTGGCTGCAGTTCCCACCTTATTGATTACAGCGAGGCAGAGAGGTGCTGATCTGAGGAGGAGGCTAAATGAGAGCAGAATACTTGAGAGAGGCACAAAGCTCCCCTCAACTTCTTGTGTCCTTTTAGAGAGCTGGAGTCTGGAAATACAGCCTGCTAACAATGCGTTCGCTTAATGAATGATGGCAAATCATTCTCCTGACATTTCTCACTTAGACACGAGGGTCTGTGGCGATAACCTCCGTGTCCATTCTCATAGCTCATCAGTCATCTGGTCTTGTTCAAGTAGGTAGCATTAAATTTGCAAAGGTTTGGAGGTTGTGGGAAATTGTGTTAAATGCAGATTAAAAAAAACCAAAATGATAAGAGTTATCTTTCATTCACCACTCCTGTCTAGACAAATTTATCGAACGGCACAAGATATTGTGAGGCAGAACCGTGTTCCAGGGTTTTTTTCTTTGTCATTTGATTTATCACAAATGTGTTTTTCAGTGAGGGTTTTGAACTTCTAGATGTGCAGGGATTGATATGCCTCCACTGTATGCCATTAACTTATCTCCTCTCAAGTTTGTCCCTTTTCCTCTGTGCCCTCTCTCCCCCGGTGCCTTTCCTCATGCATCCCTGCCTCCAGAGCTGCACGCTTCGGATGTGCGGTAACTGGCCCCAACAACCTGCTGAGTGTTTACTGTTATATTGCTTGTGATTTGTTGCTCCTCTTTTCTCTCTTTGCTTTCCACTCACCCCAACCGGCTGAGGCAGATGGCTGCCCACCCTGAGCTTGCTTTGTGTCGGAGGTTTCTTCCTGTCAAAACAGAGTCTGACTCCCTGCTGCTATAATGTAAAGTTCCCCCGAAATAACTTCTGCTGTCAATTGACACTTTAGAAATACAAATGAATTGAAATAAAACCCGTAAGCCTTCTTTATAAATGTGACTAATTTACACCGGCATGCATGAGTGTTTGTCTTTGTGTGCGCACATGCATGGGCTTTCCCACCTAGTCAGCACAATCTATAATTGATGGTGAGACTTCCTCCCACATTGCATAGACAAACTACCTAGATAGGACACCAGAGGAAGAGTAGGAACTGCTGCCAGCTACACACACACACACACACACACACACTCACACAGACAGACGGGAAATGTCCATTTTGCTGACCAATGGATAAGCTTGGGTGAACAAACTGTTGAGAGGGAACAATATGGTGGAGTAGTGGGGGGGGGTGCAGTGCGGGCATTGGGGGAGACAAACTGTTTAGTTAAGATGCTGATTTCCACCTGACCTCTTTTTGTACTGAGGCAAGTGATGTCGGCTGAAGGGCCAGGAGACAAAACGGGAGTGCAGGGTAGCAGAAAGAGAGATACAGTAGCAGCTACTGGCTTTCACTTGACCTTCTTTTGTAGTAAATACACTTGTAGTAGCTAACGTGATATGCACAGAAGGAACTGTTAAGAGACTGTCGGCCTCTTTTCCATTTTGCATCATTCATCGCATTCCCCGACCTCGCTCGCACTCGACGCTGCCGCAGCTGTGGAGAACAGCCATGTGGAATATTCCAGCACTCAGCATCGTGACCGCCTCACTTTTCAGTCATGTCACACTCAAAGATTTATAGGGTACAAACCATCATACGGCGAAAGACGGAGACTTTAACCTTGCTTTGACCATGGTGGTGTCATGGCTGCTGTAGTTTTAGGAAAGGTTGTGTAGATGTACATGTTCTCGCTCAAAAAACAAAAAAAGCAGAGAAAACCACCTGGGGCCAGATGCATAAAGCTGTGTGTGCACAAAAGCAGAGAAGTGCATACACTTTCTTTTTTGTAAGATTTATAAAGCCGTGTGTACGTATTGTCCTCTTTTTAAAAACAGTAGAATTGTATGCACAAGCTTAATTTTTGCTTGCATCTTTAGCCACAAATGGACACAGCCACTTCCTTGTTTCATCATTTCCATATAAAACTACTGTGTGCACCTCGGGTTAATGAAGAGGCACAATTTACCTCGCAGAGGGAGAAGATAAAGGGGAATGTGGGTTTGACTGGTTCTGGAATTACAAAGAGAAGAAAAACTACTGAATGAAAAAAACTAACAGGGATGAAAAGAGCAAAGGACCTTGGCAGAGGTAAAAAAAAAAAAAAAGTTTGACTACAAACAAAGGCAAAAAAAAAAGGAAAGCAGACCATTACAAATGGTCACAGCT
>VUQK01005241.1:2811-34666 GCA_015106715.1 Bujurquina vittata | reverse complement strand
AAAAAAAAAAAAAAAAGGAAAAAAAAAAAAAAAGACCCTAGAAAAAAAAAAAAAAAAAAAAAAGTTTGACTACAAACAAAGGCAAAAAAAAAAGGAAAGCAGACCATTACACATGGTCACAGCTATTTATAGCTATTTATATATAATAGATGATAAACTATTGTACAAGCACCACGCTGTTTCGTGTGATGCTAACTTCTTTTCCACCTCATTCTTCATCTCCTTCCTGTCGGGCTCGGCGTGATCCAGTGACACATTTTTAGTTTGTTCTGCCTTTATAAAAACCAGTTTACGTCAGACTCTGTAAAGCTCTGAAAACTGGGCCTCGTTACAGTGCTGTAAAAATATACACAAAGACAGACAGCAGTGCCTCACCTTCCTCACATGATTATCAGATTACCTAGTCTCTGTAAGAAGGTGATTTTCAATAGAGGGCATATTCTGTTATGCCTCGTATATTGTGTCTTTCTAATCTGGGGAAATAATTCTGACTGAATCTCCCCTTTAGACCCTTTCAAGCACTGGAGGGCTCTCCTTCGAGATTCACTCTTTTTGACTCTTGTTTTTCTTTCAGTTTCTATTACTCTCCCTCTTCATCATTTTTTTTTTCGGCAAGCACAAGCGCAATCTCCTTCCTGTTCTGGCTGCACAATCGTGCCTTCATTTTCCTGGGACATTTTGCATCCAGACAGAATTGCATAATGAAAGTGAGGCAGTTAACCAGTCTAAATGCAGACAGCATCTTTAGTCTATACCTGTTACTCTGTATGGTAAAAACAAACAAACAAGCAAGCAAACAAACAAACAAACTAGCAGTGTTTTATCTCTAAGAGTGCAAAATTCTGCAGTCCAGTTTTCCTTTAAGGAATCTAAATAACCTCAAATCTGGATCATCCATCATCGTGTGTGTGTGTGTGTGTGTGTGTGTGTGTGTGTGTGTGTGTGTGTGTGTGTTTGTGAGGGATATGGTAGCAGCATCAGGCCATGATGGAGTGCTTTGCGGAGCCAAACACCCATTCAGCAAGCTGTGGGCTCATTAATCCTGCCAAACTCCACTTGTTACATACACGCACAGGAAATCATGAGGCTAGGTAAACAGGGAACTGCTGTGATCCATCACTGCGCACCAGGAACACACAGATATAGGGACACACAAATTCACATGTAAAATGATAAGCTTATACCCATCCAAACATACAGTAGAAACACACCGAGATCTGCACGCATGTGACAAATAAAAAGATGCAAACAAAATTATGCACTGAAATCTTTTACTATATACATATAATGCGGTTTCTCCCAGCAGAATATTGACTGTGCTTTTTGCTGGGATGTGAAAGTTGAAACTAGAAATCCTCCCCCCCCCCTCCCTTAATGTTACAGAGAAATGACATCCAGTGCTGGTAAAGGCCTGCACTTGCTATTAGTAGTAAGAAATACTGCCACAAAGCCTGGAAAGAAATCAATAGAGCTTGACCCCAGTTTGACCTCTGGTTGAATGGAGAACTTATGGGACCACAGTGGCCTTGATATTAGCTTATTTGATGTGTTATTTCCCCAACAACTCTCTTTTCTCTCCATTTCAACTTTCTTTCTTTCTATTCTTTATGCTCTCTATTTGCTCTCAGTTTTGTTTCCATCTCCTAAGTGCTTATGAATAGGCACGCACACATCTGCATCCACACAAACACACACACACACGCCAACATACACACATCATATGACAAATGCAGTATAGGGCCAGTTACACAGCCCAGTGGTTAGCTGCAATGTTGGAGCAGATCTGTTATATCTATACGCCTCCCTGGCTGCAGCATTTACTGAAGCCATCAGCGAAACAACATTCCATATATCTTTGACAGAGAGGGGAACAATAGTATTTACACCAATTTAGCCCTGGGAGGGGGGATTTCCAGTTAATGGGCAACTTTTTTTTCCCCCTTCTTTTCTTTTAACATTTTCAAAACGGCCACCCTTCAGGAGGACAGATGAGGCTGCGACTCACATGCTAATAAACTCCATTAGAAAAAAAACAGCAGCAAACCAAAAAAGCAAGGCAATGCTGGTGCCTATAACACTAGACTGCATGGCACGTACTCTCGCTATAAGCTGCTAAATAAGATAAAATATCCATCTTCTAATAAACATAAATAGAAAACATACAAGCAGGAGAAGCAAAAACATAATTTCATAATTTTGATGACTCAGTTACTGCTTTCTCTCTTCATTTGCTATGAACTGTGTCCATGTCAATGTGCAAGGTTCACCCAACTCATAATATTTACCCTGCGTGGTCTTGCCACATTGTGGCAGCCTGAGAATGGCTAGCCTGATAAGGTTAAATGTCAACAGTCACCAAGGGGCCAATCAAGGGTTAGTTATGGTGCAGGTTCAGGTTTGGGCTAGCTGCAAAAGGTCAGAGAGGTCAGATCAGGTCAAAGAAAGTACAAGCTGCGCACTGGGGTTAGTAGAAGGTGACAAGAAAATTAGGCTGCATCTGTATGAAAGTGCAGTTTTCAGAGGAACTTTAAAAAATACTGGCCGCTGTCAGCGCTTCCCTCAGCCTGCTGGCAGCAGAATCTGTAGGTGGCACAAATCCCCTGGAAGTACAAGTTCTGCAACACAGGTCTCAGTAAATCTTAATGGGCCTAAATAACTTTATTCACCACATCAATTCAAAACCAAATGGCCAAGTAAGAACCAGGAATAATCGGCAGTAAGTGATCGACACTAATATGGTAAGAACTAACTCGCCCAAGATTTTTAGTAGAGGCATCTATGGCATCAGTTTGAAAATTTGAGGTGACATCATTCTCCAGTTATTGCGTTCACAAAGTCGAAAGTTGGCTCCCTACTTGCAATCCACCCACCCAGCAGGGTGACGACAATAACCCCATCAGCTTTTTTTAGGCTCAGGGGTAAAAAGCAAATAAATGTTTAAATTAAGAGATGTTTAATATAAGAATATGTCAATACTGGTTGTTCCAATTGCTGCTTGCTAGAAATATGCTAGAATCATAAAATGCAGTCTATTCAAAACGCTCTAATTTTATTCTTATGTATAAACTGAATACTTGAGTGATACCACATTTTGTGGTGAAAATTTTATTTCAAAGAGTGTTTAACCTGAGAAAATGTTTAGCACGTCCCGAGTTTTTCTTTTTTTAAATAAATCCTTATTTCTCATTTTTTCTTAAACCTCAAACCCATTACTTCAGAGCACAGTGGTGGAGAATAATATAGAACAAATAGTCTGATGCTGTCATTTTTGCAAATTATTTCGTGGTTTGATTAGTGGGATTTTGTGGAGCATTTAGTTGTGATATTAAGTCTATGGTTGCCCACAATGCTCCATCTGTTAGCTTCCCAAGTCCTGTTATGTGAAGTCTCCCTACATGCCCACAGTGGCTGCTGGTTGGCATGTATGATGCCACCTTGTTTACCAGCGTAGTTCAGTCTGGTAACATGCTACGGTTTGCTTAACAGTGCTGTTGATCTTCTCAAAAAATATAGCGAGAGTGTCTGTTTATCTGAGAGACAAAAACAAATAACCAATGCATGCTTTATGAATATCCAGCAGGCTCTCCGTGTTCTACCCAAACATGTTACAAATCATACAACTGATTTAGAGTCCAAAAGGACAGAAGAAAATGAAAATTCTCTACATTGGTTGCCTGTCAGCAGACATAGTGTTTTATAAAATATTTTCCTTGTCTCTGAAACATTAAATAGTTTTGTTTAAGCCTACTTGCCTACATGCTTTCAATAAATGAGCTAGCTGGTTCTTTTAGGTCAAATACATTAACAGTGTCAATGTTCAGGACAAAATATTGTTTTTACATTCTTAAATGAACACCTAAATTGATTATTTTAAACTGCTTTTAATTTTTAGTCATATTTATCTTATAGTATTTACTATAGTACTACTATAGTATTTACTATAGTATTACGTAATATAAAGTCACTGGGCAGTCTTTAGGTACACCTGTTCAACTGCTTGTTAACACATATATCTAATCAGCCAGTCACATTGCAGTGACCCAGTGCATTTAGGCATGTAGACACGGTCAAGACAAACTGCTGATGTTCAAACTGAGCAGAATGGAAAAGAAATGTTATTTAAGTTACTTTGAACGTAGCACGCTTATTGGTGCCAGACGGGCTTGTCTGAGTATTTCAAAAACTGCTCATCTACTGGGATTTTTCCACACAGCCATCTCTGGGCTTTATAGGGATTGTTCCGGAAAAGAGAAAATGTCCGGTGAGCGGCAGTTTTCTCGATGACAATGCCTTGTTGACGGCAGAAGAGAATGGCTATACTGTTTTGAGCTGATAGGAAGGCAACATAACTCAAATAACTAAATTACTTGTTACAAGCAAGGTGTCTTTGAACACACAACACATTAAACCTTGAAGCAGCAGAAGACCACACCACGTAACACACCTGTCAGCTAACAACAAGATTATTGTTTGTTTTGTGTGTTGTTTAAATGCCACAGCCTGCTTGTGATCGTTGCTGACCATGTCCATTCCTTTATGACCACAGTGTACCCATCTTCTGATGGCTGCTTCCAGTAGGATGACATACCATGTCACAAATCTCGAACTAGTCTCTTGAACATAACATGGCCTCCACAGTCACCAGTTCTCAATCCAGTACAGATTCACATCGTGACTGTGCAGCCGGCAAATCTGCAGCATCTGTGTGATGCTGTCATGTTAATATGGACCAAAAGGAGGTCTGACCCAGTACTAGCAAGGTGTACCTATTAAGGTTTCCAGTCACTGTATATGTGTAATGTTAAATATTTCTGACTTCTTGAGTGAATTAGTCTCATATGTAATGTACTGCACTGCAGCTATACATATACAAAACCTATGCAATATAATTTCAATAGAGACTGTCCAATAAAATTAAATATCACTGAGTGTGATGAAAATAAAGTTCAGCTGAAGATGATTGAAACAGCATTGGGTTTGCATAGTGGCCACCCCAGTAAAGGGCACATGAAAGACGTTGAAAATGTTAAGGGATCACTAACCAGTCATTCTTAAACCAGTGTGTTAAATGAGGTTTAAGGACTTCAGAGACTGTAAGCCGCACACATACATATATATATGTGTGTGTGTGTGTGTGTGTATATATATATATATATATATATATATATACATACATAAACAAACCTTCATAGCACTTTACAAACTGTTTATATTTCACTGAACAAATAAAGGAAACACAATAATGGCCAACAGCCCCACCATAGACCTTTATCCTCGTCCCATTTTAGCCCCTTTTAAAACCAGAAATAACCCACAGAACACTTCCAAGTGCTGTATCAATGCCTGACTGACAGCTCTACCTCCCTCTGGCCAGCCTACACAACACAGACCTACAATGAAGCCAGTATGAACAGAGAGCTGTCAATCACAGGAAAGCCATCCATTGGGCAATATATATGCTCATAAGCTAGAATCAAGTTCACCAGGTGTGGGCAAGTATACATCAACACACACGCGTATGCGTAGATACTGTAAATAAATGCACACATACACACACACAAAAAAAAAGAATCAAAGACAGGCTCACGCACATTAACAAACATACACACATTCACATGCAAAATGCACATAAACACACACATATATCCCTTCCAGAGTGTTGGCGCCTAGACTGCAGAAGTCATCAGGGACCTGTAAAGCATTACCCTCTGTGTGACTCGAGCCACTCCAGAAATAGCCTCTGTAATGTATTCTTACCGCCGCCGTCTCTTTTGCACAATAGTGCCCTTAATAACACACTCCATTTCTGTTGGCATAAATAAGGGCTCCATTTCCATCTTATTTCATGCAAATGAGAGCGACGGCGCCCAAACAGGTAGTGGGAGTACTGTGTGAGTGGAGTGTGGAAGTGTGTAGTCACTGAGTGTAGTGGCATGATTGGGGACGAGCGAATTCAAATGAGCGTTGGAGAGACCCCACGATGTGCCAACGACTCCCACGCCATCCTGCCAACGGCGTGACAGACAACGTCACTTAGTCACTTATGGGCCCCGCCGCCTGCACATGGTGCCATTACAGGGGCCAACGCAAAAACCAATATTTATCCAGGCAAATGGTTCTCGAGAGACAGATTATTGATGCACACACGAAAGCTACACTCCAGTAGTAGGCGCTGGTGCAGCTCGATAGCATGGTATGTGATTTTACTGATTCCACTGTTTGGCACTGTTTGAAGAGAACTGATTGGAAGATGCCAAAGACTGACACAGAGTGGCACTTCTGAATTCATGTCTGTTGTAACAATCAACATTTCTAACTTATCCCAGCCAGGAAAATACAACTTATAAAGTAAACTTACATCAGCAGTGACATGTGCATATGCTTGTCCTCACACATTTGAAACTGTGGTGAACCTTAACTATGCTCACTGTGCAGTGATATAACACACTTTTCCCATACCTGTCTCTCCTGATTCATTTTTCTTGGGGCAGGGGCAGGGGCAGGATTGCTGCCATCTTTACCATAACAGAATCCTCCCAAAGGTAGCTTACACTTTTGTCTGAACTGTGTATACACTACAGTTGTGCAGTGTTTACAGTAAGAAGGTAATTTTTAAAACTGGGGTCTGAATGTGCTCTTTGTGCCTCTGGTTCCTCCCACAATATAAAGACATGTAGGTTAGATTGCCTGGAAAATCAAAATTACGAGTGGGTTTGGCTGCGTGCGACTGGTTGCCTGTTTCTACGTATTAGCTCCGTGGTTGACCGATTACCTGCCCGGTGTGCAAACTGCCTCTTGCCAGGGGTCATGTGACTAAAGCCCACTGCCAACATGGAAAGGGTATAGTATAGATAAATAGATGAATATATAAAACACACTGTTATGGTGTACATGATGTAGCTTTGCCTTCTCAAAAATGTCATTATATATCAGCGTTACAGTGGCTACAGACATACCACATTTCTGATGTTAGAGATTTCAATAACACACCCGCCTGCTGCAGACCCTCTGCTGGTGGTGATTCTCTTTGCTCCATCAAAGTGAATGAAAGAACATAAGCACAGCAATTTCAATGAGGCATTTTGCTGTTTGATAATGAGAAGGTATGACAGAAGTTACTTTTAGATAGTGGTAGAATATACTGTGCGCAGCTCTGGGCCCTCATTTATAAAAAATGTACTTAGATTTATACTTGAACCTTGTTTTATGATTAGTTCTGGTGATTTTTAAAAACAAATTCTGAGCATAAAAATCCTTCTTAAATAGGTTCTTAACACACTTACACACCTGTGAAATACATTTCTAAATCAAATTCAATTGATGGGACCTGCCACTGGTTATTTATTTATGCCACTTTTCTCTTGTCTTTGGATTTTAACCGTGTTTTTCTAATTCTGTACATGTAAACAAATGGAAAAATATATACATTTTTGATCCCAAACCTTTTGTGGTTTGGGCAGTGATTTTACAAATTTGTCATTTTCCCATACAATGCCAGTTACTAGTGGGTTTTATTTAGGTTTTAACCTGTTTTCCATCTGTTTTCCCATCAAAAATGGCCTTTAAAAAATTATAAAAATGTTCAATTAAAAAAATACATTGATGTAACAAAAAATCATACAAAACATTTTAAGACATATGAATAGTTTTCATCTCCACACTAACTGTATTGTGGGTGAAAGTTACTTATATCTCATCAGTGTGAATACTGTCATAGGTGGTGTGTCCACTTTCATTAAGAGGTGTCCCAACACAAGGATCTGTAGCCAATCGTTGTCTGCTAGGTCTCACCTTTGCTAAACAGAGTCACTAAAGTGGGCTTCTCCTCGGTTTTATGCTGTTATTGCAGGATTTTTAATGCAACTCTGTGACAAATAATATGGCCTGCTTTGTGGTACAGCCAAAGAATCTTGTGGTCATGTTTTGGTCAATTATTTAATATTATACATTATATTTTATGAGTGATTTTCTTAGCATTAATGAGCAGATATCTCCATCTGTGTGCTGGACCCATAAAGTTTATGGATGCAGATTGCTAACCAAGCAGTAGCTTGCCCCCCCCCCAAATTGAAACATGGTCACTTCTGGCTCCAAAAATCTAATATGATGGCAGCCAAGATGCAAATGTTGAGGCTTCAAAAAGCAATACAAAACCACTGAATGAGGTCATGGTGACTACAGCCATCTTTTATATACAGTCTATGGTTTAGACAAGTAAAAGCCACACTCAGCTTGGATGTGTGCAGCTGCTGCAGGTAGGTACTACAGTGGGAACAGCTTAGGACATTTGTTCAAAATTTCAATTTCCCAACAATCCCTGGCATCAAGTCTAGACGTCTTTGAAAGAAACCTTTTAAACCTCAAACTAAGGATTTATGATTAACTACTTAAGCAGGGTTTTCAGCTTTGGTCACACTTATGACCAATATTTGTTCTAAAATCAGGGAGTCCTGTTCATGTAAGATATATAAATAAGGTTGTAGTGGCAACAGCAGGTAAAATCTTGGGGTGAACAAGACTGATCACTACCTTACTTGACTTAACACCACACCACATATACACACTGTGTATGATCTAAGGTATTGCATCTTGTCTCTCTCTTTCTCTCTCGTTTTCTCTCTCTAATGCCAGCAGCAATGCCAGCGGCAGCAGCTGGTTATTGATGATGCTGATTATTTGTGATAATTCACTCAAATTCCCTTGTGAGTCCGGTTGAAATCAGCCACCAATATTTGGTACCATTCAGACCAACTCAAGGTTATTTCAGCATCTAAAAAGTTATGTGACTGTGTGACGCACTTGTGATCTCAGAAAATCAAACCAAAACCTTATTTCATTTTTTAAGAAGTACAAAAACAGCCCAAAATGCCAGCGGCATTGCCAGTGGCAACAACTGATTCCTAAAGAAGGCTGTGTTGCATTGACTTTTGTTACGTCATACTGAGCTACAGAATGACTTTGTGGAGGACATACTGATGTGAAGTGCTGTAAACCTTAAATTTCCCATTTTCTAATAGAGTTTGTCTGCATTTTTTGGGCCTTTACTTTGGCTTCCCAGTAATAACTCATCAGTTGAGCACTGTGGGCGGTTTTCTGACAGCTTTTTCCTCGGGCTTTATTTTGCTGATAAAGTTCGAGTTTCTCTTGAGTTTCTTTTTCTACCCCAGTCGCTGCAGTTTTAAACACAACCGCATCTGAAGACATGCAGGCATCGTGTCCCATGCAAAAGAAATACCCATCATCAGATGTTTAACTAGTCAAATAAACCAACGCAATCAATTGTAAGTGCATTTTAAGATTCAGGCAAAAATAATTACGTAACCGATTTTGGAAACACAGTCCCAAAAAGCAGTTGGTAAAATCAGAGGATGCAGAAGCTGGAGAGGAGAAAAGGTTTACAAGAGTTGATGGTGGTCAGATAAAACAGCTCCACACTCGCTTCAAGGAAAGGTTAATGTCTCTTTCTCAATTTCTTCATCGCTCCCTCCCTTGCTTTCCCAGCTGAGGTCTGTGTGACTTACCGCAGGTCCAGACTGCATTAGATTAAATCATAAATTACTCACCCACCCCCATATCTGCATCCCCCCACCTCCCTATCTCACTCTTTCCCCTTTCCATCCTCTCCCTATCTCAATCTTACTCTCCCTTTATTCTCCTATATTCCATTCCCCATGTATTTCTCCAGCTCCCCCACTATTATTTTTTCCCCAGTTCTAATCATTATTTCCTTTTCTTCACCCTTTCTCTTCTTCACTTCATTTCTCTCATACTCCCTGTACTCTACAATACAAATGCTTTTCCGTTAGAGGACTGCTATACTGGTTTTGGACAGTGAGGCGTGTGGGTGAATGTTTGCCAACACCCCTTGTACAGATTGATATTTCCTGCCTATGATTACCTTCTCCCTATATTATAGCAAATATCTGATCACTTTAATTTAATATACAGTAGCATCACCAACTAGATCAGTTCTCTAACAATACAGAAGCAATATAAGCTCTACAGATATGTCAGCTGGCCAGGGTGCTGCATGTGTGTTTTATATACACTAAGTTGCCGTAAGTATTCAGTCACCCATCCAAATCACTGAATTCAACTGTTCCAATAAATATTAAATAGTAAATATTCCACAGTCAGCTGTTAGTGGTATTATAACAAAGTGGAAGTGACTGGGAATGAGAGGAACTCAGCCATGAAGTGGTAGGCCACGTAAAATCACAGCTGGGGTCAGCTCAGGTGCATAGTGTGCAGAGGTCACCAACATTCTGCAGACCTCCAAACTTCATGTGGCCTTCAGATTAGCTCAAGAACAGAGAGCTTCATGTAATGAGTTTCCATGGCTGAGCAGCTGCATCTAAACCTTTTATAACCAAGCACAATGCAATGCAGTGATGTGAACCACAGCGCCACTGGACTCTGGAGCAGTGGACACTCTGGAGAGACAAATCATGCTTCTCCATCTGGAGACCCAGACTCATCCAAACTCAATGGACGAGTCTAACTTTGGTGGTTGCCAGGAGAACAGTACTTGTCTGACTGCATCAGTGTTCAGCATCTCACAAATGTGCTTCTGGAAGAATGGTCAAAAATTCCCATAAACACTCCTAAACCTTGTGGAAAGCCTTCCCAGAAAAGTTGAAGCTGTGAGAGCTCCAAAAGGTGGGCTGACATCATATTAAACCCTGTGGATTAAGAATGGGATATCACTCAATTTCATGTGTGTGTGAAGGCAGAATACTTTTGGCAATCTAGTATATGTTTACAAAGACTAATATCAAAACAGAATAAGCATTTTTTTCAATCATTTCTTCCATCTCATCTATGTTGGTCATGCAGAGAATAACGTTACATTCTGGTGCCCTTACATCACCATCCAGACATTTACCCAGTGCTGTGCTACAGAATGGGATGAGCAATAACTAAGCTGCCACTTCAAAACGTAGCAAATTCCTAATGCAATGTTTCACACAGCTCAGCAAGTATCATCAAATTCATAAACTTTTTCTGTGCAGTTTCACATACAGTTTTAACTGGTAGCTGACAGGCAAGGCACCAGGTGTGGTCTTCTGCTGCTTCAAGGTTTAATGTGGTGTGTGTTCAGAGATGCTATTCTGCACACCTTGGTTGTAATAAGAGGTTATTTGAGTTACTGTTGCCTGACTATCAGCTCAAAACAGTATGACCATTCCCCTCTGACATCAATAAGGCATGTTCACCAAGAGAACTGCCGCTCACTGGACAGTGTCTCTTTTTTGGATCATTCCCTGTAAAGCCCAGAGATGGTTGTGTGGGAAAATCCCAATCGGCAGTTTCTGAAATAGTCAGACCAACCTGGCATCAACAACTGTGCCATATTCAATCACGTTTCTTCCCCATTCTGATGCTCAGTTTGAACATCAGCAGTTTGTCAAATAGCAGTTGAACAGTTGTACCTAATAAAGTGGTTGGTTGGGGAATTAGGACTGGTTCAGGGCAGGCTGTGGTATCCATTGTCACTGTTAGATTATTATAAAGAAAGGTATCATCAATTTGAGTTCAAGCTGCTGGTGTTCTTTACCACTTGCCAAATTCTACTTTATACTAGTTAGGAGTTGGAAAGCAGCCATGATAGTGCATGTTAACTCTTTTAATAATTTACATTTACTCAGTATTCTTGTTTTTTCGCAATGAAAATTAGTTTCTACCTGCAGATTTCTTCCTTATTTCCTTTGCATTCTCATTTTGTTAATGGAAATTTGTCCCCAAGTGCATACAATAACACATCCAATTAAGGTGACTGAGACCTCTGTGAAGCTCTACACACTATCTGATGGTGTTTCTGGACTTAGAGGAACAGACACATGTTAGAAGCTCAACAGAGCATTGGTGGGATAAGAAAATAGTTAAAGGAAAACAAACAAAAAAATAGCCCTTCCATTCAACCCCCACACATCTTACGCTCCTGCTCCACTAGAGAAAAAAAGGAATAAAATAGAGTGACCCTGCCACTAGCAACTCTCTTTTCCCCCCACTGCTCTCTTCTTCCTCCCCCTTGCCGTGTGAAATCAAATTTCCATGTGGCTCCCGTATCTGTTGCACAGCGAGGTGATTTATCAGGGATGCAAAGAGCATGCAGAAACAATCTTTATTACATCCATTTCCTGCTTGTCAGCCGGGATCATGTTGGCTGTTCATTAAAGGCGCGGCGCAGGTGAGGAGAATGCATCCCGATGCCTTGATAGATTGTCTGCTCCCCTGTGGTGACAGCAGCTGGATGGATTGAACAGCGGGGGGTGAGGAGGGAGGAAAAAAAAGCGCTGACTCTGTCGCTCCCCCTGTCAGACACACTTTTACATAGCCGGCCAGTGTCATTTTTACCAAACTGCCCTAAAGACACGCATGCACAAACAGGCTTATGACACTCTTTGGACTTAAGCCAGGAGCATGCCCTAATGCATGAATGCATGCGCACTGTGAGCATACAAGTATTTATAGACAGTGACGCAAAGACATCGAGACACGCTTTGTAAAACAGAAGTTTGCCTTGCTATACCGCGCAGTCCTTGGCTCTCTGTGTTGAAAACATCAGGCCGTAAGGCAGACTTGAAAAAAACCCTTGAAAAACGACAGTTAATTACACCTTTCTAAACTACAAACAGGGCAGTCACAGTGGTTTAAAGCAATATAATATACATTAATAGTTTAATTTTAAAATAAATATGCTCACACAGGTAGTTCTGTGTTGCCTGGGAACCACCTTGTTTAAATACTTTCAGGAGTTTGTTGCTTAGATAATTGTGTGCTTATGGGTGCATCTGTGATGGCTCATGCACCATGAATGTGCCGGTTTAATTTATACTGTAAACAGTAAATTCTGATACTAAGAAATATTTCGGAAGTACAACATAAGTACAAACTTACAGTGAACTGATATGTTACGAGTATACCAACTACAGACCAAGTGATCAACAAGTACTAAAGTATTATCAATATTAAGTAACAGAATACTCCTATATTTGTTTTCACCTATTTTATTTGGCACTGCAAGACGCGGATGATTAATGTAGGGCTTCTTACAGGAAAGCTGTTAGGTCTGGCAGCTACGAACGGCCCAGTGATGGGCTTGGTGCGGTGATGGTGGTTAGGAGATAGCTTTAACATAGCACTTGGTTAACACACCATCCCTCTGCCATAATGCATGCTGTGCAGCACAGGCAGATCAGCGGAAATGCGTAGGAGCAGCTCTCTCACTGCTTCTGCTCTGCAGATAAGAGGAGAGAAAGAAATACACCCGGGAGTATATTTCCCCACTTCCAGCATGAAGAGAAAGTAACAGCTTTATACTTACAGCAAAGCGCTGTACTTACTTTTGTTCATATTTATTGATAACACATCTGGATTTATATTTGCTAAGAAACTAACCGTAGCACAGTATCGGCTCATAACATTAACTGGATGTTTCTGACTTTTGATTTTATCTTCTTTTTAGTTCTACATATTCCAGCTATTTTATGTGTATAAAATATAAAAGAGTAGTCTATTAAGGTGTATTTGGTAGTTTAATGGTTGTAGTTCTTTCCCAAATATAGAGCGTGTACAGAGACACCATCCAGCACACAAAAACAAAATCATACTAAACTGCACAGCTCAGTACTGAAAACATAAAAGTCAGTTTGGATAATAAAAACATTATCCAAACTGACTTGTAAGAGATGCATTTTTTTTGTAAGACTGACCTACTCAGTATACTTAAGTGGCATGAACAAACTGTATATTCAGTAGTACTCACACTGTGTGAACCCACTTTACAGTGTCAATCAGCCAAAAATACAGCTCTACCTCTTAGAATGGCAACGTAAGCCTTCATAATCAGCCATAAAATCTTTTATCACACCTCCTACATCAACTGATAAATGCATGCAGGATGACAACATAAATACAGCTCTGCATCTATATGAGGCTTACATTAACTCCTCGGGGTGCTGCTTTTCGAGGTAGAACTATAAAATTCTACCTTTATCTTACCGCTGTCCCTTCCGAAGACATTAAAAAAAATAAATTGCACAGTGTCTCCATCTGCTCCGGAGTGCAGCTAGGCTCAAATTGATGTTTACGAAAGAAGAAAGTAGATTCAAAAGGTTTTCTTTTCATGCTCTTCGCAAATCAGTGCGACATGAAAAGGTCCAGCATTACTGAATTCACTGCTCCTTGAATGATCTTTGGTACTGTTCAGTTTTCTCTAAGTTCTTGTTATCTTCCTTCTTCTCCTGTCCATCTATTACTCTCTATCCATTCCCCAGTCTAATTGGTATCCAGTGTCTTCCTGTTTAGCAACGGCATTAAATGACAATGGCATAAGCGCTGTTCGATATTGGACCGCTTTTCGGCTCCTCGGCCACCAGGGACAGAGGCCGGAGTTGAAAGCTGGGTGACAGTAGAGTGGCGGGGCAAGGTGGGCGGGGGGTGGATGTAATTTCTCGGATGAATCTTTATCCTTAACCCACTCACCGGTCATAATGTGTTGATGACAGACTAATGAGCAGTGTTTATGTTGAAGTACACAGTATGTGACAGCTGTCTTTTATTCCTGCTATAAAAGTGTCCAAGAGCCTCATTAATCAAACTATACATAGTTCTTTACGTGAACTTTGAGGATGCGTCCATACAAACAAGATAACTCACATTTACCAATGATGCATAGTTATACCTTCAGAAAAATATCCTACCTATTTTACACCGTGGATCCAGAATTTTATGCAGTATATGTCAACTCATCCAGCTGAAATTCCCAGTAGCTTTAATACAGAGTGCTGTTGTGGACAAATACAGTAAGCGAGCGATAAACATGGACAACATGACAAACAGAGGGTCTAAAATACAGGAGGGGACATCAGATGGATGCTGGTTCAACATACTGTGTCTGTGTGTGACAGACAGAAGTGCAGAACGAATAGAATTGTGTATGTGTGTATGTGTGAATGGGTGAAGGTAGCTTGAAGTGCGAAAGGTCTGTTGAGGAGGTTCACCTATGATTACTTGCCTAACATTGTCTGTTTGCATCTTCACAGACTGTATGTGTTGCTCTCAAAAATGTGAATACACCAACTTGTCCTTATTATCTTATAGCTTTTCAAGGATCATGCCACGCTCCATGACGACAGCTATAAAAGCAAGTTGATGAGGGAACAGTAAAGAGTCGAGTCCGAACAAACACAAACTCAAGGTGGCATTGTGAGTGCAATTCAACAGTTTTAGAAGACAAGCCTCAGATGCCAATTACATTACCTCTAAAACAGAGGGACTGAACTGAAGGATAGCTATAGAGGAGGACAACAGCGAAGGAGGGGGAGGCAGGATGCTTTCACTCAAAGAAAAATAATTTATTTCATTGTGATATGAAAATCAATGACATCGATTGAAAGGTGGCTAAAGGTGAGCTTGCACATGATCCTTCAGCTGTGAGAGGCAGAATGTCCAAGAGGAAGGGAAAGAAAGAGAGAGACAAAGAAAAAAGGAGGAGGAGGAGGAGGAGAAAAAAGGTGGCCAGAGGAAAAAGTCACCTCCTAGTTAACAAAGAGGAAAAGGGGAAGAGGAAAAGAAAGGTGGAGGAGAGAGAGAGTGAGAGAGAGAGAGACAGCGAAAGGAAAAAGAGTGGGGCTCTTGCCCAGCGGAATCAATACAGAGAGGTGGAGCAGAGTACAATAGCCTCAGAGGAGAAGAGATTCAGTGGTGCAAGTCTAATACTCTGTCTCATACACACATACACATACACACACACACTTGCATGCACACACATACATTAACACATACACACTCACCCCTCTCTGAATCCTTTTTGCTCTTGCTTTCTCCTGACATTTCCCTCTATATCCTTCCTCTATTTAATTTCTTTCTCCTTCTCTCTCGCTTTCTTGCTCATTCTGGATCCACCCTGTGTCACCCATACACACACACACACACACACACACACAGTCTGTATGCAGAGGGATACAGGGCAGAGCGAAGGCCTTCTGTCCAAAGTGGCTCACAACAACAGAAGCATCTTTTCCTGAAACCAGACATCGAAGTCAAGAACTGACATCCTTGCATGCATACCAGAACAAACACAGATATTTTTTTTCTTAGAACCCTGTCACTTTCACACAGAGACTGCAGAGTCAGGGGCACTTGAATGCAACAACAAAAAAAAAGGTGAAGACTTTAACACACACATACAAAACACCACACTCCGACAACTACTCCAGCTCTATCAGCACTTGAGACTAGTGAGGCTTCAATTAGTTCTTGATGAATGAGCCCATAAGATGCCGCTCTCTCATTTCCCTTGTTGCCAGATATCCAAGCAATCAGAGAGAAATGAATTCTCATTGTGGCGTGACTGAGACGAAGATGACGGTGGTAGGGTGATGGTGGCGGTGCAGGGGAGGGCACCAACATAAATCATTCACCCTCTCCACTCAGGGCCAGAGTTGAGCTTCATCACACCAAACTCGACAAGCCTACGCCAATCTAACATTTTTGGGGGGTTTTGACTGCACACAGCACACCTTGGCAAGCTATTATATATATATTCATTTATTATGTAAGTTTGCTTCTGGTCTAATTGTGTCAAGCAGAAACAATGCATGGTTAAAATGAAACTACCAGCTCATTCACGTTTCTAAATACTGCAAAAGAATGTTTCAGTTTTTGTTGAATGCCAGCAAATTCCCATTGTGTCCATTTTATTTAATATCAGAGACTTAACTATTTAAGAGACGTGAGCAGTCTTGGGGAAAAAAGTCTGTGTGAGCATGTGCAGTGCAGTAAAGTTAGACTTACCATCATCAATGATGGTGACCACGACTCCATTACCAGTAACGTTGTTCCTCCAAACTGGCATCACATTCAGGTCCAACCCACTGGTGTACTCACCCTGTGCAAACTACACACAATATTATTTAAGTGTTATGATCAGAAAAAAGTATAATTTTAATATACTTTTTTCCAAGTCTGCTTGGAGGCATGCTTCACAAAGCCTTGCTCAGTGTATTTCCTGGCGGACACAGTAAATATACTGTAACACTGGCATAAATTATATATCAGCTGCCATCATCCTTTTTTGCATGTTCGTTACAGGGGCTATCTGTGCCACTGCCACAGACGGTGTGCTCTTTACAGGTAACAAAATATTAAGGTATTAAGACTTCACTGCGCATTACTGTTATTACTGTACAGTATGTGATATATATTAGCGGCTGAATCTATGCTACATGTGCATTAATTGAAATATTTTGTTCAGTCACAGGGTTATGTCTACTTGTGAGAGAACATGTGCACATCCACTGATACTTTCAGAAACCACACGTATGTTCTGAGTGGCCATCAGAAGCCTAAGCAGTCCATGGACGAGTCACACAGACAGGTCTTTCATCCTTGCACTTCAAACCACATAAAACACCCACACACACACAAACAAATATACATAAATCCTCACACAGCCGCGCAGAAACCCTACCACATGAAGAAAAAGAACCATCTTGGCAGCTCCGATGAGCCTTAATGGCCCACCACACTACATAGACGCATTCCCTTGATAGCTTAAAGTGAAGCTTGTTGCATCTCCATGCAAACGCATTTGTACAGGCACACAAACCATAAAGGTAGTGCCAAAAGGTAGAACACAAACTGTCTCACCAAAAATGTCAGCAGCTCCCCAGAACTCCCCTGCCCACACACACACACACACACACACACACACACACAATGCCAATCTGATATTCAAAGTGAGTTTTTCAGACGCTTCAACTCTGATGTTGTTATCATGATGAAGAGAGAGAGGGAGAGAACGCACAATTGAAAAAAATGGTTCCGAGATATATGTGTGTGTGTGTGTATTTGTATGTGTGTGTTTAAGGGGCTGCATCTGGGGAGCAGCAATGCTTTGTTGTGTGTGCGAATAAAGCTGATGAATGGAGGCAGCTAGCAGGCTAACGTCCACCACAGCACGAGGACCAGCCCAGGGGAAAATACACACACACAACCAAAGGTACACTAGAACACATACAGTATGTGCAAAAAAACAACAACACACCTTTGTGAACTTGGATATAAGCACACAGAGAGTTGTTTTGAACACTGATTCCCTTCACACACACAGTCATGAAGTGATCACCAACCACACACACACACAAATGAACACACCATGAATCGTGCACAGACTCATGATCGTTCTCTGAAGCGCTGGAATATACCTATTATGTTTCTCTAGCATATGAACAGTTTGGCACACGCTCAGACAAATACACACATTATCAAAGACATATATATACCTTTGGAGCTGTGAAAAGTTCATGCAGCAACAGAAAACAACAGCTGCACTTTTTCTGTGCAGAAGACACATATGTAAACAGAGTGATAACAAAACAATCTCTTGCTTCCCTGCCTTTATCTCAACTGCCCCTCAGCGAAAGCACACAAACACACACTCTCTCTCACATACAGACACACATACATTATACACAGTAGGCACGTTCAAGATGCTGCATGGATTTCAGCAGCTTTGAACAAGCTCCTTAGGAGGGGTTGAGCTCAGTCTCGGAAAAGAGTACAATAGCTCCACTTGCCTTGCGTGCGTATTCAAGGGTACATCCCATCAAGTGTAGCTTTTAGCAAGCATACACGCCAGTCTTGCCTACACACACAAACATATATTTGTCTGGTCCTGGCAGGCTACCAACCCTGAGCAGATTACTGACCCTCAATCAATATCTACGTCCACCAGCGGCTGATTAAACACAGCAGAACGAAAGCAGGAGAGGAGGGTGCGTGAGCAGGAGAGAGAGGGAGAGCCAGACAGAGAGAGCCATGTCCTCAACTTTAAAAATGCCTCTCATTTTTCTTGATTAATGAATGATTGATAATTATGTTCTATTTTTCAGTTTATGCAATCATTCCATAAAGTTAATGTTAATCTGTTTAGTGTCATGCTGCATGCGCCAACACATGAATCACACTGCGTTTCATAAACAATCTTGTCAATAAACTTTCTAAATCGAGAACGGTGACTATTTGTGGCAAATCACACACGTAAAAAAAGACGCTCTGTCAGATTTTCCTCTCACCTCTGCTTCATATTCCCCCATCGTCTCTCCTCACTTCCTCTGTTTCTGTCTCCACCTCCCTCCACCCCCGTCCTGACTCTCACCCCTCCATCTTGCCCCGAGAGCTGAGGTGTCAATCACTCTGCTGCCGGTTGCTGTGGTGAATCTCTAACCCCACCCCTTCTCCTCCTAGCGCTGCCAAATTACGCCCTCGCATGTCAGTCAAGAACATCCGCCCTGATGATTGGCTGAGCCCTGCTGCCCTGCTATGTGAGTGTATATGGAAATACTACAGAGATTTATTACTAATATGGGATAAATTGCATTATTGACTTCATTGTGGTAAGAATAAAAGAATTATTAGAACCTATCAAGGATTTGCAGACAAGTAAGGTCCATTATGTAACCAGTCATGTAAATACAAACAAAATTTTTTAAAAAAACAGGGTTTCTCATTAAGCAGCCTTCTTAATCAGCTGTTTACTGAGCTTTAATATTCTTCTTAGTACCAACCAAATGTTTCAGGAGGGGGACTCAAAGCTGTTAAGCACTAAAAGCTGAACGAGCTGCACTCCTGTTTACTCATTTTAGACAATTTCTGAAATAAACTAAAACTTCTGTTTAATCAAAATTATTGTTCATTGTGTGTGTTTTTTAAATAAATTTAACAGCAGCTTATGTAGACACACACAGATGAGTATTATGATATAATGACCAGTGTTAACATTCATTCAACAAATGTTTTTAAAGACCATTACATTAGTTTGCATCTTAAGATTTAGGACCAAGGCATATTTGTTACATATTAGTCAAACTATATACCAATACACACATATATGCAAATGTGCAGGTGATGTTGGCCTGGGGGATTTATGTGTCCCCCTTATACAACTATTTTGTGCAGTGTATAAGGGTTTTGCACAAAAAAAGACAACTAGTTAACGCTTCCTGAAATTTAATTTCTGATCAAAGTGCTGATATATGACTTTTTACTACTTAAAGTCTAAATCTAAATATTTTTGGAATAAAAGGCTGTAGATCCAGATATTAAATAATCTACAGGGATATTTTATGCTGTTGCTTTGCTCCTTTAGGTCTTCTCAGACATAGTGTACACATATCAGCCAAACAGGGCGAACACGGCTCTGCAGAATGGATGAGCACGTCTTGTTGTTGTGGCCCGGTTGTGTGTCGGTGTTGCTCCGAGCCTCATCAATCCCCGACATCTGTCTCAGTTCAACATGGACAACCCTCTTCACCTCCTCTCTCGCCGGCTCTTTCCTTTTCACAATCTCCCCATCTCTCTATCATGTGTCTCACTCTCCAGTCACACATGAAAGCCTGCCTGACTTATGCCTGTCAGAGGAACATCCTTCAACATGAAGACGAGAAAAGAGGAGAGGGGGCGGGGGGGACTTCCGGATAAGACCAATGAATACATACAAAAACACTCACACACACATACACATACACCCACCAGTTCCCACTGCATGGGCCAGAGTGGGTCATTGAAGGTGAGGAACTGGTCACTCGTATTCTCCTCAGGCTTTCTGTCAGTTGCAGATTCTTTCCTGTGGGGACCTGCAAGCACACAGAACTATCATGTGTATATGTGTGCGTGTAGTTTCTCTTTCCTTGTCTTGAACTCTGACTTCAGGATGTCCCTGATTCCCAACCAATGGCGAAAGGCCTCCCAGATCTCCCTTCTCTCCACTGAGGTGGAATACTGCTGGCAGATTACCATATCATTAGCATATAATTAGCATCTCATTACTGCAGAACAGCTTGGCTTGCTGTCTGCAGAAGTGCCATCAGCCCATCAAGGCCTGCACCTTTCTCTCCCTACATTTAATGTTACACTGACTGCCACTCTTTTTTACCCATGTACAGCACTCCCTCTCATTGCCCGTCACCGTCTTCCCGCTCTCAGTTTGTTTAATAATTTCTTGAACTGCCACATTAATTGATATCACACTAGCCTTTTCTGGAAGTGACAGAAAAGGCTCATCCCACACAAGCATGCATAAATATATTTCGAGCATTATTATTAATAGGAGGTGATTTGATTCCAAACCAATTTTAATTTGGAGCACAACTTTCTTCGGTTGAGTAATCCTGCGAACCAAATAATTAGAGATGCTTCGCATTAATAGGCTGTTATTAGGAACCATGTCTTACCACATGTAAAACATAAATTTAAAATCAGCCTCTGGACATAAAACCTGTATGTGTTGTCAGTTTGGCTAACGCATCCAACAGTGGAGAATCACAAGCGTGGCCCAGGTCCTATTTTAACTAGCATGAAATGTAACTTTCTGTATTGATGGTGCCTTTGAGATGTACAAGTTGCAAATATCACAGACCCTAATGAACCCCCATACCATCAGAGATGCAGATCTTTTTTGCACTGATAGCAAGTTAGATGGTCCCTCTCCTCTTTAGTTGGGAGGATGCAGCGTCTTTTTGTTTCCTAAAATGAATTTCAGATTTCAATTTGTCTGACCACAGACAAATTTTCCACTTTGCCTGTGTCTGTTTTGAATGAGCTTTGGCTCAGAGAAGAGAGCAGCATTTCTAGAGCATGCTGACATACAGTTTGGCTTCATCTTTACACGATAGCGCTTTAGCCTGCATTTGTGGATGGCATTTTGATTTCTTGAAGCATTCCTGAGCCCATGCAGCGATTTCCATGACAGAATCTTGCCTCGGCCAAAGACAAACAGCTTATTCTGCTTTTTAAATGCGGCACCATTTAAGGGGAAATAATAAGACTTTCCAACAGTATGAATTTATTGACAAGAAGCATTGTTGGAACAAAGAAATAACCAACCAAACACAAATTTTATACAGATTAAAGCCAGCAAATCTAGCTGCCAATGTAATGGTGTAACCTTACAACATGAATCCTTCAAATTAAATAGTTATACCCAAAATATTTGCCCAATTTTCTATGCTCAGATCTACATAGACCTGAGAGGCTGTACACCTGATGTGAGAACTTATAGAATAAAAGTCTGAACCTATAGTATATGTTCAAATTTTCTTCGGTCCTTAAACTGTGAAGCACATGTTGCAGCAGCACTTGGCAGGAAAATGGCCGGAGGGCCCTGTTTTTCTTTAATGTTCAAATTTTCTTTATACAATCACTTGAAAAGAATATCCCCATCCCTTTTTGGACTTTTCGGACGTATTAGGACAAGTAAACATTTGATCCACTTTGCAATGGTGCCCAGAGATGAGGAGATAATTGAAAGGAAAATATCAAAAGATGCAATTTTGTTCTGTGAAAAGAGTAATCCCAACCTTCGATTCAGAAGCTAGTATGTTGACCTTTTAGCAGAGAAATAAAAAAAAAATCTTGTAGGCGTTTTGTTCAATTATATCCACCAGCCTCCGACCCTTCTTCCATGCAAAATTCCTTGTACTGCCAGTTTTAAATCCCACCACATTTCAATGGGATTTTTTTTCCTTTTTAAGCCAGCTCCTGGTGGATCTGCTTGTTTAGGATCATCCCATTAAAATCCAAGTTCACTTTTCAGACAAATAACCTTATATTATCTCTCAGCTCGTTGATATGATGCAGAATTCATAATCACTGGCTGCAAGCTGTGCAGTCCACGCGGCATCAAATCGACCCCAAACCACACATTTCATATGAGGTTCTTCTCCTGAAAAGCTGCCTTTGGTCTGATCCAAACGTGTCAACTGATGCTGTGGCCAAGCAACTCCATCTTTGATTTGTCACATTATTCCAAAAGCCCTGGTCTTTATTTTTATGGTCACTTACAAACTGCAGCTTTGAAGTATGCATCTTCAACTCTGCTACCTGCGGCTCGGCCTCCTGTCTCTGCGTCAGTTGGTCTCCAAACCATACATAATAGCAGGTCGTACTACCATCTTGTAGACCTTCCATTTCACTCTTGCTGCTATCCTTCTGTCACAAATCATTATGGTGTAGTGTATTATTTATTCAAAATAACTTCAAGATTCTTTTTTTTTTTTTAATCCCTTGCCAGAGTCAGAGACTTCCATATCTTATTTTCTGGAGGCTCTTCAAGATCTTGATGGTTCAACACACTTCAGTAGCAATGAGAATACCAAACACTAGATGCGAGAGGCTTAAATAACACATGTTCCACTGTCTCTCCCTAAGGGGCACCTATCTGGATTATTGATGCTATTCACGTGTTTTTAATCTTGAGATAGACTAAATATTTTTTCCACAAAACTGATTTGCTTTTGTTTATTTATGTTTTAAGATATATTTGACTAAATTTGACAGTGGCTCCATAGAAAACCAAAATGAACCTAAAAAGGAAATCACTGACCAACTCAGCAGCACCAAGAAGCCTGAAAGACCACAGAAGACAACTAAATGATAAATTATAACAGAATTCTTACCATGGTTGAGAAAAAAAAACAACTTCACAACATCTAAACAAGTCAAGAACACTCTCCTGGAGGCAGATGTATCACTGTCAAAGTTGCATTTGTGAATGGAAATACAGAAGGTTTACAACAAGGTGCAAACAACTGGTTGCACCCAAGATCAGGAAGGCCAGATTAGATTTTGCCAGAAAATATCTAAAAGAGCCTGCATGGTTTTGGACAGAGAAACCATATGAACTTGTATCATAATGATGGGAAGAGAAACTTATGGAGAAGGAGAGGAACAGCTCGTGATCTGACGCACAGCATGATAACTGTCAAATACAGTGGAGGCAATATTATGATATGGGCATGTATGGAGATGATTTCTGATATGTATAGGCTTAGGTTACAGTCTCTGATCAGACAGTGTTTCACAATGCAAATGGACCCAAAGAATACAGTAAAACCAACACAAGAATTTCTTCAATGGCACTGATGTCAAAAAAACATTTTTCAGCAACGAGAGACAAAACATAACGCATTAAGACCCACAATTAACAGTTTCCACAAATGTTTTGTTAAAGCTTAATCTTGATTATTTGAAATCCATTTTGGTGGCATACAGAATCAAAATCATAAAACTGCATCATCGTCTAAATACTTGTGGACTTATGTGAGAATTAAAACGGTGGAGCACTGACAGTTATCCAGCTTTCTTTCCTTCTTTCTGACCATGTTTTACATTTTTCCACTATGGATCATTTACAATGGAAACCCTATTCAACACGTCTCCTGCCTTCTTCCTTAGTGTTTCATGCTGTATAGAACCCAAAACATAAATTCAGTTTATTATTGCTATTTGTATTCTGTGCTTGAATAGAGTTTAGGATGCCATAATGAGGTTTTTCCACGCTGCCAAGTAACAGTGTTTGGCATGCTCAGATTTGAGATACTTAATTCTGGCACACTTAAATGAACACTGGCAGCTTGAATCCAAAAATACTTGCAAGAAACATTAGACTTGAAAAGTTCACACTGGCCAAAGAGTGCATTCTCTTTCTTTATTTCTCCATCCTTTATGTAAATAAACACACAGCTGCAGTGTTCATCCACCACATCCCGGCTGTTTCATCTTTTTTTGTAGATTTTGTATCATTTGTCAGAGCAGAGGCTGAGCAAGACTGTGAGGATGGTAATCCACAAGAACAGAGAAGAAAGAGAGAGCACTGTAGCGAGACGTGAGCCAGCACATTCTTCTGCAAACACAGCCACCATTTCCCATCACTCAAACACACACATGTGCACACACACGCACACCTACACACGCACACACACACGCGCACAGTCCTAAAGGTTAGAGTGATGTCTGCATTTCCACACACAGTTAAACACCTGTCACAGAGAAATACACATTTAATATACCCAGGAGAAAAAGTACTATGCATAAACTGTACAAATACACTTCATTTTTGTAACTCTACATTTATCACAGTTTTAATACAACAGATCTGTTGTCATGGACCTGGGTTTTTATGCTATGTTAGTTTTGGCATTAATTTTGGGATTCTTGTGGTTGTGGTGTTTTTGGGTTTTCATTTTTAATAGCAGATATTTCCTGGTTGCTTTCATTATGTTTGCATCATCAGGTTTTAGTTTTGCAATCTAGTTCCTGTTCATGGTTCTGAACTCCTGTAAAACATGACAACGAAAGTTAATGTTAAAAAAAGAAAAAGAACCTAACTTCGCTGTGGCTCAGTGAAGTCAGTGTGCCAGCTCAATAATGATGGTTTTCTTTTGGAATATTTCTCTTTCACTCATTTTGCTAAATTTTAGATGGACACATCCAATTGCTGTGTTTCACTTGTGTTCAGTGCAAATGTACTCATTTGTTGTGTCCTCACTGAGGGCCTGGAACTGAGAAACCTTTCTTAGTATGAAGGTAAAATTTGGCAGACTTTTATTCTTTAATTGTACCAAACAGTTGATTCTGAGAAGCTCAGGCACAGAATGACCCATATGTATTTTAAAAGAATTGAATACATGCTACTTTACTCAATAGGACTTCATGTTTGTGACAGCTACAAAAATCCAGTGCTTTATTGCAAGCCCAAACCCTGCAAGGCACAAAGACAACAGCTGCAACTGTTAAACATATTACAGCACCTACTGTTCCCATTCCCCATTATTACATGTAAAAAGAGCTTGGAAAAAAAACTAGGAAGAAGTTCAAAAAAGGAACAAATTAATGTTATGGCTTAATGCTTAATGCCACAAATCTCAGACACTATTTTTTTTTTTTGCTGGAAACCCTGCTCTAATTTATTTTTACACAACTTCATATGTTTAATACATTTATTCCATAAAGTGACCTAAAATCCCAGAGACTGTATATAAAAACACAATTTTTAAAGAATATTTTATGTCCCTTTCTTTACTTTATTGTGTTGATTAGATTTATATTTATTAATTTGTCCTATACTGTTCTTTCATATTTACTTAAATACATGTCTATGTTGAGATGGAATTAGTCATGATGAATATTGTGGAGTTGTTTGATTACGTTGCCATATATTTAAAAAAATACAACCCTAATTCCAAAAAAAAAGTGTGTACAGAAAGGCTGAAAATCAATACTGGATGCTCATGATCTTCGGTCTCTCAGGCAGCACTGCATTACAAACAGGCGTGATTCTGTCATGGAAATCACTGCATGAGCTCAGGAACACTTCCAGAAATCAGTGTCTGTGAACACAGTTCGCTGTGCCATCCACAAATGCAGGCTAAATTCTATCATGCAAAGATGAAGCCATGTGTGAACGTGATCCAGAAACACCGCTATCTTCTCTGGGCCAAAGCTCATTTAAAATGGACTGAGGCAAAGTGGAAAACTGTTCTGTAGTCAGACAAATCGAAATTTGAAATTCTTTTTAGAAATCATGGACACTGCATCCTCCGAACTAAAGAGAGACCATCTGGCTTGTTATCAGCACTCAGTTCAAAAGCCTGCTTCTTTGACAGTATGGGGGTGCATTAGTGCCTATGGAATTGGAAGCTTGCACATCTGGAAAGGCATCATCAGTGTTGAAAGGTATATACAGGTTTTAGAGCAACAAATTCTTCCATCCAGATGACATATTTTTTGCAGAAGACCATGCACATGTCAGCAAGAAAATGCTAAACCCCTAAAGCAGCATAGCTTTGTAGTAGAAAAGGCCTGTTCGCAGTCCAGGCCTTTCACCAAGTGAAAACATTTGATGCATCATGAAATGAAAAATATGACAAAGAAGACCCTGTTGAGCAGCGAGAATCTGATATCAGATAAGAATGGGACAACATTCCTCTTCCAAAAGTCCAGCACCTGCACCCCTCAGTTCCCAGATGTTTATGGACTGTTGTTGGGATGCTACACAGTGGTAAAAACATTTTTGAGATATGTCACTGCCATGAAATTCAAAATGACCTCATACACTGCTCAAAACAATTAAAGGAACACTTTTTAATCAGAGTTCAGCATCAAGTCAATTTTACTTCTGGGATATTGATCTGGTCAGTAAGTATCAGAGGGGGCTGTTAATCCGTTTCAGCTGCTTTGGTGTTAATGAAATTAACAACACGTGCACTAGAGGGGCAACAATGACACAACCCCCAAAACGGGAATCTCTGTCCAGATGGAGGAAACTGACATTTTTCCCCTTTGTTTAGTCACTAGTTTTGAATTTGGCGAGTCAGTATCACTGCTGGTAACATGAGGCGATACCTGAAACCTACAAAGGTTGCACAGGTAGTTCAACTCCTCCAGGATGGCACATCAATACGTGCCATTGTCAGAACATTTGCTGTGTTGCCCAGCACAATCTCAAGAGCATTGAGGAGATTCCAGGAGACAGGCATTTACTCTAGGAGAGCTGGACAGGACTGTAGAAGGTCCTTAACCAATCAGCAGTCCTGCTGATGGCTCTTTGTGGTAAAGGCAAAGGATGAGCATATAATGACCTCCAGCAGCCACTGGTGTGAATGTCTCTGACCAAACAATCAGAAACAGACTTCATGAGGGTGGCCTGAGGATCTGATGTCCTCTAGTGGACCCAGTGCTCACTGCCTGGCACCGTGGAGCCCGGATGGCATTTGCCACCGAATACCAGAATTGGCAGGTGCACCACTGGCGCCCTGTGCTTATCACAGATGAGAGCAGGTTCACGCTGAGCACACGTGACAGATGTGAAAGTGTCTGGAGAAGCCGAGGAGAACGTTCTGCTGCCTCTAAAATCATTCAGCATGACTGATTTGAATGTGGGTCAGTGGTGGTCTGGGGAGGCATTTCCATGCACAGACCTCTACAGGCTAGGCAACAGGCTGTAGAGGTCTTTAGGTATCGAGATGAACCTATTGTCAGACCCTATACTGGTGCAGTGGGTCTTGGGTTCGTCCTGTTGCAAGACAATGCCTGCCGCAGTTCCTGGAGGATGCAGGAATTGATAGCACTGACCGGCCCCCACGCAGACATGCATACAAGCACGTGGGGGCCACACAAACTACTGAGTACCATTTTGAAATCTCAGCAAAATGGACTAGCCTGCTGCATGATGCTTTTCACTTTGATTATCGGGATACTGTTGAAATCAGCCCTCTGTAGGTTGATAATTTTAATTTCAATCAAATGATGTGGCATCCTTTCATTTCTACCACATTACCCGGTCCATATCAGAATAGATATCCAGCATGACTTTTTTTTCTTCCCATTGAGATCTGATGTGTTTTCAAAGTGTTCCTATAATTCTTTTAAGCTGTATATTTTTCTTGTGTAGTTCCACACAATCCTAATGAAGCAAAGTGGCTGTTGAGTACCAAACTAAGAAATTAGTACTCTAACATTAATTGTTTATGTGGTAATGGATATTTAAGGTCAGTATGGATTTTCTGATTACTTCAGAAAATCATGGGAATCCCACAAAAACTACCCACTCGGTTGTTTTAATGTGTTTAAATATCTAGCACAGTGAAAAACAATAGATGAGTCAGGGGGAAAATGTTAGTCAAACTTACCATGAGTAGTACGACGGTCCAGTCTTGTCAGAGGAACCCGTTTGTCTCTGAAATGACAGCGCTGTCTCTGCACCCAGTGAACCTGCAAATCACACAAGAAAAAGAACGAGCGCTCACCTGTAACTGTAACTTTTGGTTCTTAATCTTTTCACTGATAAATGAAGGCATCTCTGACTGTTTGCGTGTCTGTGTTCTCAGCTTTCTTCAACAACCATTTCAATGTATTTCACTCTTGGCGGGTGTATTGAAGGGAATCTGAAGCAGTGAATGTCAAGCTTGAAGTGGCTTGAATATTTCAGCTAGTTCAAGTTCAAGTTCTTTTTTGCAAATTTTCCACCTTTGGGAAACACTGCAGAAAAATACACAAATACAGCCCCTGCAGAAACTTCATGTTGCCAACTGCTTGCTCACAGGAAATCACTGGATTTGAAATTTGGAATCATACAGAAGTAGCAGTGGCCTGATTTAAACTGGATGAATGGAAGCGAAAATCACGGTGACTGTCAAGCATATTTTAAATAGGCACTTTACTAGTTTAATGCAACGGAAATATGAAAAAAATGTGATCACTCAATCTTAAAAAGCTTTTAAGCACCTTGGCTCATCCAAAAGATGCTCATGCATTCCAGCTATAATAATCATCAGTCTCAAATTTGCTTTGTGTAACTTTTTCTTTCTGGTTTTACGAGGATAAAAGCAAGACAGTGAGAGGCACGGAGCAAATAAAATATTTTGTTCTATTCTGTTTCATTCTACTTTGAAATAGAGATAAAAAAAATCCAAAGCACGGAGAGAGTTGGGCATCTTTATGGAGGAGAGTAAAAGGTTTCCTCTTCATTAGTTCAAAGAGTACTCGCTTACTCTCTCCTTTGCCGTTCCATTGTCCTGGGTTAAAAGCAACAAAAACACCCCCGCCTCACCTACACCTCTGTCCTCCACAACGCACACGTGCATGCATACACGCACGATTTCTTTCATAGGCCGCTGCTCGCAGCTTTGATCTGATAAGAGGCTGGTCCTTGTGAAGGTGGGCGAAGTAAATCAAACAGCAGATCACAGACACACATACGCACACGCACATATCACTGTCAGGCCACTATTGTCCTCTTACACTTAAATCAGAGTGGAAGAGGTTGAAAATAAATACTATTGAGAGGCGGCTGCAGTCTTTTATGTCCTAAAAGCCTGCTGGGTTTATTCCCTCTTCACCATCTTCAATTATACTCAATTAACAAAAGCTGGGAGCTGGTCTAACCTTCCCAAAGAAGACAGCTGTTAAAGAGAAGAACTCTTAATATGCGATGGGAAACAGAGAACTCAGACAGAGGGAGGACGTGATGTGTACAAATCTGCAAATATAATCAAATGGGTGGTTATTTTAGTGCAGCATATTGATTTATGCTAATTTAAGATGATTTAAAACATAATAAGCTCAGTGAAATAAACACTTGCACGTGTTTACACATTTAGGCAATTCCTATTTACCAAGGGGGAACATAGTTGTTCTTTCTCATTTAGGTGTCAGCCATACTATTGCTTGTTTGTTTTGATTTTTTTGATTAATGTAAAAAAAGATGTACCAAATTCGGAGTGTGGCTCCACAACAGCATTTCCATGGGACATACTGTACAGCACTGCAGTACATATGGAACACACACAATCCTAGGATAATCAGAATAACAGAATTGATAGTTCACCTTTCATGTGCATTTATTCGGGACATTCACATAAATGTCATCATGCTAATGCAAAACAGACACGAGCGGTTTCCCAATACAGCACGATCCATCCAGCGGAGTCCAGTGAGACTACTGTTGGCATGCGATAGACAGCACCAGTGAGCACAAGCTTGTACAGGGCTTTTCACTGGGGTTAACTGTAGTTCTATAACTTGCATTGCAGTACATACAGTATAATTATTCCATGTTGACCTGGCAACCACTGGAAGGCTTTTTTTTTTAATACAGTTAAAGAAAGTAAACCCATATACACTGCGATTATAACCTTGCATCTAATAAAAATATGAATATTTTCAAACGCTGCGTAACTGCCAGGTTAAACTGGGAATAGTACTGAAGATATGAGTACTGGCAACTAGTTAAGCAGTTAAACACCAGAGCAATGTGTGGCAATGGTTCCCAGAAACCTATGGGAAAACTACTTCCAAAGTTAGTCCATATACACAAGTTTCCAAAAGTGAAACCAATGAGAACGGGATGAATGAAAAATTTCCGTGGAGGCAGATACACTGATTGGTAAACAAGGATGTTGGTGCATGCATGCATGTGCGTGCGTGTGTGTGCATGGGTGTGTGTGTGTGTGTCCCAATAGCCTTGTTAGATCGCTTCAGCCCCTCCTCTCGAGGAGCAGCCAGGACATGGTGATCAATACACATGATAGGGAGCTAATCGCTCTCTGTCAAACTAGGCCCTGCCATCTACTAATGGCACACGCTCACTAGGGAATGTGTGTGTGTGTGTGTGTGTGCGTGTGTGTGTGTGTTTGCAGGCCTTAATGGCAGATTGAGACTCTTCAGGGAGTGTTGCTCAAGGTTAGGCTCGGGGGATGAGGGGCAATTGACCATACTGTCTGTGACACTGACCCCTCTACTGTCACCACATTCATCATCCAACTGTGACACATAGGCAACATATACACACAAACATACACACACACACACACATACACCACAATGAACAACAGAGTGTACAAAATGTACAAAATAAACAAAAAACATACCACATGTACTTGCACTGAAAAATGACACTACCGCAAAAAAGATGCATTTCATGAATAGATTTCTCTTTTAATGTTTACCCAGCATGTTACAGTACAAAGTAAGTTGGTGCAACATCAATTATAAAAGCTGCTGACACTTTGCCCTTCACAATAAGAGCCACACTAAATAGAAAAGAGACATAAAGAGAGAACAAGCTATGAGGTTTGGAAAAATCTTTTTCCAACAGTGGTTGGGGGAGGGAGAGAGAGAGAGAGAGAGAGAGAGCGCACAGTGGAGTACTTGCTTGATTGAACAGCTGAGGTAGAACTGACAGAGGCACAATGTGAACGTGTGAAGGAGGAGGGAAAGAAAGACAGCGAGATGGAAGGAGTAAAACTGTGTGTGATTGTGTGTTTAAAGACATCCCATGAAGAATGTGTGCATGTGTGTGTGTGTTTGCGCAAATATGGCAAAATATAGGAGAGAGAGAGAGAGTGAATGTGTGTGTGTGTGTGTGTGTGTGTGTGTGTGTGTGTGCGTGTGTGTGCGCGTGTGTGTGTGTGTGTGTGTGTGTGTGTGTGTGTGTGTGTGTGTGTGTGTGTGTGTGTGTGTGTGTGTGTGTGTGTGTGTGTGTGTGTGTGTGTGTGCGTGGGGGCGCGTG